>LR137561.1:0-12537 GCA_900659605.1 Tisbe holothuriae | reverse complement strand
TGTGCCCCCGGTGAGGATCGAACTCACGGCCTTCAGATTATGAGACTGACGCGCTGCCTACTGCGCTACGGAGGCTTCGTATTAGTACGCATCATACCTTATCAGCATCATCGCACTTGAACACAACCGTGTCTGCAGGCATAATCTCTCCAGAATCTGCAGTCACCAGAATACCCTCAAATGACCTAATAATAAAAATACACTATAATTAAACTTATACGAAATCTAAGCAGTTTATGCTCACCTGTTAAACGTCAATGCGGTAATATCATCCTGCACACACGGCACCAAGAGGCAGTTCAATAATGTGGTCTCAAACACCCCCTCCGGCTGGCACTCTGCCGTCAACGAGGTCACGTGATGCGCCTCGTCCTGGACAAAGAACCCGTCCGGGCAGACGAACTCGACCGAGTCCCCGGACCGGATGGGAGAGGTGGACGTGTTGTCCGCAGGTTGGAATTGCTTGTTGCCGATGGACAGGGTTTTGCACTCGCTGCGGCAGGTGGGGAAGACGGGGGCGCCGATGATGAAGGTGTCGGTCGCGTCCTTGTAGCCGATGTCGGTGCCCTGAATTACAAGTAACTCTTTACTTCTTACAGTAACTATTACAAGGACATGTCTACTATAAAAGTAATCATGTAGCGTCCCTAGATGTTCAATAGTTATACCTGGCATTCCAGTTCGACAAATGTGATCCCTGAGTCATCACTGAGCACAGCCTCGGGATCCTCACACACGTAGAAGAGTTTGTCGCCATCAGGGATTTCAGTCACCGTCAATGCCTGTTAGAGTAAGAGTTGTTATTAATATTGTAATCAATTTATACCCATAAATTACATCTTCCTTTAACAATTATGGTAATACATGTAAATAGAGCATTATGTTGCACTCAAGAAACATTGTAACCATGATGAGTCAAAAGTAATCAACATAATCTATTAGTAACCAGTCTACCTGGAATCTGTTAGCAGCAGGTGGTGTGGGGAACCCAGTGCAAGTTGGAACCTCCAGACAATCCGCCTCATCTGGCCAGGCTCCTGGCTCAGTCCACACTCCGTCATTGCACAGGACAGCAAACTTATTGTCAATGGTGCCATCACCATTTCCAGCTGAAAATGCATACAATAATTTGTATAACATCATAAAACTCGCACAAAAATATATGTACAAGTCACTGTGAGCATACTCGTACCTGTTTCTTGGAATTGTCTGTAGTTGTCAGCCACTGATCTGGTGCAGGTCAGGTAAACCGGCAGCCCGGAGGCAACATTGTCTTCAGTCTGGGTTGCTTCAAAGTAAGCAGGCTTGGGGATGGTCAGATTGTTTAGGTTCTCAATCAAGCAGGCCTCAGCAGCTAAATGAAGTTAAAAATAGGTAAATTTGTATTTAGCACCCTAGAAGTTATATAAGGAACTTCTAATTCTATAATAATTTTGAAATTAGATGCTCTGAAGGTTTAGTTAAATTCCTTCTTTCATAATAAAATACTCAAACTCACTCTCAGCCGGTTCCACCACTTCCACAGTTCCATTGGCACCCCCAGCCAGCGCTGCATCCACTTCACTACCACTCACATCATCCCCAAAGTCTGTCTGAGTCTCAGCTTCCACACCGCCAGTTTCACGCTTACGGCGACGGCGCTTGACGGCGGCAGAGGGCGCCACGGAGATGATGGAAGCGCCGGCAAAGGACGGGACCTCGTCTTTCAGAGAGGAGATGATCTGGAAATGAAACCAAAAATTAAATATAAACCACTGTGATGAAAGCTTCTAACCTTCAGAATGCCCTTTTTTCAGTCTTTTAATGTCGGACTAAATATTATATGGTAATAGTTTCTTTTCTATGCACAGTTACCTAAGCTTAAGGACTTCTTATTCATACCTTTTCTGTCCATCTCTCAGCAAACTCCCTGAACTCTTCACTCCCAGGATCAGCAAACTCTTCAATATACTCAGCAGCCAGCTTCAGTTTGCTTCTGTAGGAAATCTTTGCTTGGCAGCTGCAAGGCTCTGGTTTGTCAAACAGTCCAGCTATAAAGCGGACTCCAGTGGCACCGGCAGGAACTGCAACATCCCTAGAATGATATTGTTGTTAGTATAATCAAGTATTAAAGAGTGATGATAGTACAACATACTTGTTAATTGGATCCGGTTCCGCCCTAACCCTCTCCCCAGTCTTTGCAGCCTCCAGTGTGTCCTCCAGTGTCTTTGCTACATCTGCAGGCAGGGCATTCTTAGCCTCAGCCACGAGTGCCTCAGCCCCAGCCCCATCCAACTCAGCCATCTCTCTTGAAATCTCCTCAATCAACTCAGCTTGCAGCTGAACATCATCCTCAATCTTGTCCATCTTGGCCTCAGCCAGATCCTGGGTCTGCTGAACACTGTTCAGCTCCTGAGTCATGTCAACAGCTGAACAATCCTCTTGTGTCACGGATGAGCTTGTGATCTGCTCAGCTGCTGTGATGACAGCTTCTGGATTGCTGCCATCTGCCACCCAGGCATCTGTCTTGTCAGTGAGGTCTGTTACTTGGGCAGGGATGTCTTCACAACTGGTCACGGATCTCTTTGACCTGGATGGGAGACCGTTGAGAGATCTGACAAAGTCAATGGCTCGGCTGACTTGCTTTGTCATCTTGGCCAAGGTGATGAGCTCAGTTCTGTCTGGGACATTAAGCGTTTTGAGTTTGGCGATCTTGGCCAGGATGTCGGCTTCTTTCTGCTCCCTCATGGCTGATTCAGAATCTGTCTCAGTCTTGGCTGCATTGTCAGTGTTATCAGCTTCTTCCGCATCCTGTTCATCAGTGGCTTGAGTCTCATCATCAGTTGACTCTGTTCCATCAGCTGATGTGTCCCCTGCAGCACCTTCCTGTTCCTGAGTGCCATCAGTACCATCTGTTTCCTCTGGAGCTGGAACCTCACCAGATTGCACTTTAGCAACCGTCTCCAGCTGTTCAAATGTACTCTTGACATCAGCAGGTAGAACATCCTTTTCAATCAACTCAACCAGCTCATCAACGTTGACTTGACCATCAGTGAGGCTGTCCTCCAAGATCTGTGTAACCTCATTCACAATAGCAGCCTTCTCATCTACCTGGGTCTTGATGGTTTCAATTGTTGTGTCTGTCTCCTCCTTGGTTGCAACAGTGTCTGTGTAGGTTTCTTCAAGTTGTGTAACCAGTGTCTCACATGCCGATGGGTCAGGGTTCTCATCCAGTACAGAGTCAGCCTTCTCAACAATAGCCTCTGGGTTGTAGTTTTCATTATCATTGCCAGCTTTGAGGTCATTATTGAGAGCTTCCACCTTGGTTGGCAATGCAGAACAATCATCAGTATTCCTCTTCCGTCTTGTTGCTCCAGCTGTCTTGGCATTTGCAATGATATTGTTTGTATGAGAAAGTGCCTGATCTACCTTGGCACTCATGTCATTGAATTTAGCGGCAACTTCAGGTGGAGGGAGATTGTTACTGAATGTCTTGAGCTGTTCAATCTTTTCCTGCAAAAGAGCTTTCCTTGTCTGGGTCTCTGTTGCTCTCGCAGACCTTTCTTCTTCTGTGAGAAGCTTCATCTGCTCCTTGGGTACTTCAATAGCTGGCTTATTCGCTTCATCTCCTCCATCTGATGCACTATCTTGGTCTGAATGTGAACCATCATTGTCATTAGTAACACTTGCAGCAATATTCTCTTTTGCCTCTTCAGGAGTAATTTCTCCAGATTGGACCTTTGCAACCTCCTCAAGCTTCTCAAAGTCACTCTTGACATCAGCTGGCAATACACTGGCATCAATGCCTTCAACAAGCTCATCAACATTGACTTGTCCATCCTTAACAGACTCCTCAATGATACCAGAAACCTCTTTAATGACTCCCGCCTTCTCTTCAACCTCCTTCTGGATGGACTCAATCTCAGTGTCTGCCATAGCCTTGACCTCAACTGTCTCAGTATAGCTCTCTTCCAGTTGTGTTACCTGTTCTTGACATGCAGCCGGGTCTGGATTCTCATCCATGATTGCCTGTGTCTTCTCCATGACTTCATCTGGATTATAAGCTTGCTCTTCATTGCCTTCTTTCAAATCAGCATTCAGTGCATCCACTTTAGGAGGCAGTGAGGAGCAATCTCCAGCCTCTCTCTTCCTCCTTGTTCCAATGGATTCTTTAGCTCTTGTAATGATATCATTTGTATGTTGCAGTGCCTCTGTAACCTTGGTGCTCATATCTGTCAGCTTCTCCGCCTCTTCTGGAGGTGGCAAGTTTTCCCTGAAAGATTTGAGCTTTTCCATTTTCTCCTGTAGTAGTGCCTTTCTTGCTTGGGTCTCAACTACTCTTGCCTGTCTCTCTTCCTCTGAAGGCACCTTTAGTTGCTCTTCTGGAACTTCGGTAATAACAGACGTTGGCCTTGCTTTTTCTTGCTCTGACTGGGTCTCTTCCCCAGTAGAAGTTGCCATTGACTTCTTTGCTTCAATCATCTTATCCAGCTCTTCCATTGTGATTTCCACTCCATCAGCATTTATTGGCATTTTCTGAGACTCTTTAACCTTGATTAGCTCTTCCAGGGTCATCTTTTCCAGAGGAATGACATTATCAGTATTGAGAGCTCCCTCTGAATGTTCTTTATGTTCAGTTTGGTCGCTATCAGACATTGTTGGGTCTGAACCTGTGTCCATTCCAGTGTCCTCCCGATCTTCAGCAACTTCTGTGTCAGTACCAGCTGTATCCTTGTCCATCTGCTCATGGTTAGCATCACCTGTAGAAACATCCATATCAACATTGGAAGAATCCATTTCCTTATCAGTGGAATCCCCATTATCCACAGCAGTGTCTACATGGGATTGATCCATTTCAGTATCAGCTGTCTCCCCATTATCCATGGCAGTGTCTGCATCATTTTCAGAATCCTCTGCCGTGGCTGTATCTGATCCTGATGCCTCTCTCTCCTTGATGATCTCATTTAACTGATCCAATGTCATTGGTGTACCATCAGGCCCAAGAGGAAGCTCCTTGTCTGAGTCTCTCAGTGCTCTGAGTTCTTCCAAGGTCATCTTATCAACAGGTTTTGGTTCTTGAGCATCCAGATTACCTTCTGGTTCAGATCCAGAAGCAGATGTATCCTGCTGCTCTCCTTCTCCATCTTGTGTTTGAATATCCTGGTCTGATCCAGAAGTAGAACCATCCATTGAGCCATTTTCCTCCTTCTCCCTTTCCTTCATTGCAATATGCTCATCAACTACATCCATGGAAAGTTCAACTCCATCTGGGCCCATTGGAAGGTTTCCAGATTCTTTGATCTTCTTGAGCTCTTCAAGACTCATTTGATCCAGTGGCTTAGGTTGTTGACTGTCCATTCCACCAGTTTCAGAGTTCTGAGTTCCATCTTCCTCCAAATCAGAAGTCTCTCGCTTAGTCCTTGTACTATCAATGACATTCCTGGAGTGTTGAGCAATCAGCTTGTCCATGAATGCCTGTTTTCCTGCATCGTCCAGGCTTTCTGGAAGTCTTGGACTGTCAGCGTCAGATCCGTAAATATTGACAAAGTTATCAAAACTCAATCCATCCAACTGAACATCAAGCTGTCTGTCCATGATTGATTTTGAAACTCGTCTAGCAATGTCATCAAGAGATGGCTCAGCTCCATTGTCAGCCAGCTTCTTCCTCAGCATGTCAACAAAGTTGACCTTCTGCTCATCTGTCAAGTCTGAAGGGAGATCAACCTTGGCCTGGACAGCAAGCTCAGCCAGACCATCAAATGTTGTCCTGTCATCAACATTGGAAGCTTGGTCAGTGGCTCTGATTGCCTCTGCCAACCTGTCAACAATCATTTTTGCATCTGGTTGATCTGCTGGTCTGTCTTGATCAGCAGCTGGCTTCTCATCTCCATTAGCTGGCTTTCCTTCATCATTAGCTGGCCTCTCTCCACCTTCAGATGATCTCTCTTGACCTGGCCGCTCATCATCCCTTGGCAACTTGACCTCCTTCACCCCTGGCAACGCCGGCCTCCCACCCCTTGCCTTCACCGGCTTCACCAGCCTCTCCTTCAACTCCTGTGGCAGCGCCTTGTCCGCCACATCAGGGAACTTCTCCAGCAGCCGCTCCAGCCCGCCGCCCTCCGGCACGGCCTCGTCCCGCGTGATGACGGCGGAGATCTTGTCCATGCGGTCAGCGGCCTCGGTGAGTGTCTGGAGGGCGGTCTTGCGGACGATGGCGGCTGAGCGTTGGCGGTGGGAGAGGTCCTTGGCAGAGTCCTTGGTGTCCATGGCGGAGAGGAGGACGGAGTTGGCGCTGTCACGGTCCACGCCCTCATTCCTGTGAAGAATGACACATAAATATGTTACTAAATTGTATCAAATCGCCAATAAAGTCATCCTTGCATAATATAACCGTACTTGCACTGCTCCCCGGTGATCTCCTTACTCGCCATCTTGATCTCGTTCAGCTTCTCTTTTGTCGATTCAACCTGATCGATGTCGAACTGGCCAGCATCGGCCCAGGCCTTGAACTTGCTCTCCATAACACCGACCTGTTTAAAAGACACTAAACATTCCTCTAATTTCATTTAATTGAGTACAATTACCTGCTCCAAAAGTGAGTTGCATCCGCTTATGGATCGCTTGACCACACTGGCGGGATCTTCTTCTGGATCGTCCCCGGGTATGGAGTCGACCACGGATTGAACCCCATCCAGGGTCTGGTCGAGGGCACCGGTCATCTCGGAGGCCTGCTCAGTGTCTTCTAGTGCTGGGGTATCCTCAGGCACCTATAATGGTTAGTTTCAATGTTAAAAATAACTTCAATAAATATGTTTTGTAATCCCTTAAAAAGAGCCCCTTTTAAAGCTTATAGTCTCTTTAGTAATATTATGACAAGGTGTAATTTACCGTTTGCAACGCTTCTAGAGCAGCTGGCGCTTCTTGTTCCAACTCCTCCAATGCCGCCTCAGCCGCAGCCTTCTCCTCCGCGGCTTTCATCACAGCCTCAGCCTCAGCTGCGGACTTCTTCTCCTGGATCTTGGCCTCATACTGGGCGACGGTCACGCTTGCGAGGTCAGAGTGGGACATGTCAGGGAAGAGTGAGGCTAGGATTTCGGCTGGTGGGAGGGCTCCTGCGGCGCCGGTTTCACTGATGGGCTCTGAAATGGGTAAGTGTTCAGAAGATACTTTAACCAGATTGAGACCTTGTTTACAAACCATGTATACAAATACACGATTGATTTAGTTGATATACCAACGTTTATTGTGTAAAGCTTTATATAAATTCATGAACATATATTGCTCACTTTTTTGCATTTACTTTATATATTAGCATGAATGGCTACGTACATTATATGCATTATTAAACAGTGGGCAAATATTTGTGGACTATTTTTCATTGAAAGACGTTGCTTTCCGGTCCAATACACACCACAGTTATATGTAACTTACTTGCCACTCTTGCCACTTCCCTTGGCTGAGCCGCCTTCTCCAGCATCATCTGAACAATTTTCTCCTTGATCTGATCCGTGACATCGGCGTCGCCGTTGCAATAGCACTTGTCAACAACATTCGGATCAACACCCTGGGTGCCCAGAAGCCACAAATCTGCAATGACAACGTCATATAAAGTCAGAGTACTCTGTTTGAGTGTATTATGATACCCGTATAATCCGTGTAGCTATAATATTTGACAATTTAATTTGCAAAGAGAAACAAATAAATGGGATTAATGACATTATTTGAGGTTGCAAAGTTCAAAAGTTACACCTCAGATTACATTGTATACTTGTACTTACGAAGGAAATATAGCGAGAATATCCTCATTCTACGCTGTCAACAAAAAGTTGTTATACTGGGGAAGACTTTAGGATGCGTTACTTCACTTGAACTGTTTTTTTGGATTTGGTACTACTTTTATCTTAAAATATGCATTTTCTACGACCAAGATGACACTTCTTCAAAGTATACTCCAGACTACCTAAATCTTAGCAATGGCGTAAGACGTATAATATTAAAGAGAAAGCCATGTCATATCTTGTCTTCATAGTCGTTGTCTTGACTCAAAACAACAATGAGGTCGTCTTGGAGTCAAAAAAGGTTCGTCTTGGAGTGTGTGAAGAAATTGAGATCATAAATTATGCAGAAGCGAGAAAGTCGGATTATTGAGCAAGAATTCTATGATTACCTGGTTAATAAAATGTAGTTAAACTTAGTTAATATGGCAAATTTATTTGATGGCACAGCAGCTGCTGATAACAATCTAAAAACATTCATTAAATGATATTTGCTTATAATGCCAGATTAAAGATATGGCCATAATGTTGGCCCAAGCATGAAAATCATTCATGTGTTTATTCATTATCATTTTAATGTAACTGTATCAGTGCTAGTGGAATATTGTTCAGGAAATAATGAATAACTTAATAAGTAGTATGCATACTTGTTTTTGCGACACAAATTTAGGTAAACCAAACCGACGATAAACAGAACTCATCGACATTTTTAATACGTTTAATTATTGTTGCTTGTTAAAGTAATAAATCCATGACAATTAGTTAAAATAACAAAACTTAACTGAATAATTATTTCACATTTGATTTTTTTGTCTTTTAGAAACGTCACATTAGACAATGTAAACGGTATATTTATTATTAATATCAAAAAATCTTGGAAACTTGGCTTTGTGGCTATTATTTCGATTTATAACGTTGATTAATTTGCCCCAAACATGAACAAATACTCGTAGTGCTCGGATTGATTCATTGCATTAAAAATATGGACAGGAGATGGGAATCTGACAGCTTTCTTTTTAATAGTTACAAATCAAATCAGGCTTAAGGATATGACAGTAAAAAAGGGGATTTGCTGTGCATTTGAATACTACTTTAAAAAATCAATGTGCCTGTCCGTTAAACCCCTCACAGTGATACTAGCAACATTAATTATGTCCATAGCTGGTCAGCAAATACCATTTAGGAGATTCTCAGTGCCTGAGCCCGTATTTAACTCTGAGGCTACGGACTCTAAGGTGAGCATTATTTCGCTTATAAGTACCTAAATCTTGCATTTATATGAACAATGCAGGCAAAGACTCTGATACAATGTGCTGCAAAATGCCAAATTTCCGCATATTGCACGGAGTTTACATGGATTTCTCAAACCTGCACACTGGGACAATTAAAAATGGTTCAAACAACTCCGGGAGTCTCTAACTCTTTGAATGTGTTTTCAAAAGTGACAACAGAGGAAAGAGACATTTGGTCAAATCCTCCATTTGTTGTCAAGGGAGATTTTAGTAGGGCGGAGGCTTTGAATGCATGCCAGGTAGTTGTTTGGTATAATTACGTTATTTTAATATATAACTTCTAAACTAAACATTATTTCAGAATGCATGTCCATTAAATGATGGTTATCTAGCAGAAGCAATTGATTTGCTCACTTCTGAAGCATACAATGCCCTAATTTTCAGTGAAGTACACCCAGGTTAGTTTGCTTCCATTTTTAAACTACATATGTACCAAATATTATTCAACACTTTATATACCATCTTCCTCTACATGTATGCATACACAGTAAGTAGCATAGCTAAGATTATTTAAAGAAACGTTCTTGTAAATATTACCAATACAGTTTTTTAATGAAAAGTCTAATCATTACATCCTAAAGATATCCCTCGAAGTGATTACTGGTCTGGAATGGCTTCCAGATCTGTCATCAATTGCATAGATGAAGAATGTACAGGTCAATTAACTTGGGAAGTCAGTGGAATCCAATATAATCATTCATTAGTGAGTGAGAATGTATAAAACTATTTAATCTCTAATTTAAGTAAGGTCGGTTACACTATCCAATTTAACATCATGTTTAACATCTTTTCCCCATATCATACCATAAAGAACGTTTTAACAAAAAGGCTCTCTGTATGCACTGGCACAGTATCATATAATACCAGTTCACTTTCGGTCTGGTCCAGGACTGGTCTTCTAAAATTCGTTCAGTCCCATAATTATATGAACTATTTAACGCTTCAATTACTTTTTAGATGTCCCCATTTAACATCAGTATTGTCCTGAACGATGGTCTTAGCAGCAGCGTACCTTCGTGCTTCCGATATGTTATTCATGGAGACCCGCCTAGGCTGGATATTGGGGATGCACCTTGTACATGCGATTATAATGCGATATGTAGATGTAAATAAGCGTTAATGGAACAAAGAACGTATAAAACTAATTGGCGCATTCTGACAAAAATATAAAGAAACTTAAACGGGCAATAATCATATAGTCCATTAATATTCCATCACCGTCCGTAGTACGCCTTGAAGCAACGAAAATCATACACGTTCTACAGGTTTTCTAGGCACTTACATGTTACATATTTATCAGTGAATTACATGCACATAACAGGACGATAACCTCTCTAATTACACCGAGTTAGAAAAAACATAATTTGATATTAATACCTAACTTTCATCTTCAAAATGCAATTGTAACTTAAAATTTCTTGATACAAGTACATTATTCGACCTATTCCAAACCGGTTTTCTTCCTCTCATATTCATGCCCAAAACAAGAAACGCAGTCGAGCAGTGATCCTTGTTAAAGCAACATCATGAAACTCCTCATCCACGGCGCGAAGCAGATTGTCCAAGTCGTGGCGAACGGGCAGCGGTTCCTACGCACGGCCAAGGACATGAATGACATCGCTGTACTGCAGGTAGCCTGGAATATCTTGAATTTGAGTTAAATCAGGGTCATAATACACTTGATCCGTTTATTTTCAGTCCGACACTGAGCTCTTCTCCGTTGCCGTGGGAGACAACGGCACCATTATTGACATTGGGACTGACGCTGAGGTCTTGTCCAGGAATCCAAAGGGCAAGTTTGACCAAGTGCTGGATGCGGGTGGAAAGTGCGTGTTGCCAGGGCTGGTGGATGGGCATACTCATCCTGTCTGGGCGGGGGATCGGGTGCATGAGTTCACCATGAAGGTATGTGGTTGAAAGAATAGCTGCTGTTGCGGGGACAACATCATTGACTCTAACTTTCTTTAAACAACAGCTAACAGTTCCATTTTTTTTGTTTAATCGTAATTTGTATGTGCAGTGCAAATAAACAGACCGGCGTTTTTTCTTCACATAAGGGTAAAAATTTGATTTGTAATTAATCAAAACATTCCCTTATTGAATATTTTCCCCATTGCGATGTTTCAATATTTCTCCTTTCCAGCTTGCAGGTGCCTCCTACATGGAGGTCCACGCAGCCGGCGGCGGCATTAACTTCACCGTGGAGCACACTCGAGCAGCCAGCGAGGATGAGCTTCTGAGGCTGTTCCTGCAGAGGGCAGAGAGGATGCTCAGAGCAGGTGAGAAAGAAATAACTTTAATCATAATTAATACACGAAATGTGGGGATAAAAACTAAGTTAGGGCCGTTCACAGTCATGCTGAGTTTGAGATGAATATTGTATTGGCTGAACGAGTTCCTTATAAGTCTTGGATGTGTAGAATTATATCTAGCTTATAAATGACTTTATTGCCCATGATTACTATCAGTTGTCTAAAATTATGTTTAGCACTCCATGTCCCAAGATCTAAACGTGCGAAAAATGTCGTAACAGCATGAGTCCTGGGAAAAAAGTGGGGAGAGATGTAGAAGCAGGAAATTAATTAAGGATTTTCGGAGCGTCAGTTTCCCCCCGCCGTTTTTTCGCACTATGTGTTACTAGCTAGCCAGACTTTTGGTGAGAAGTAATGCAGAGTTAGAGATAGTATTATATGGAAAGAAATGGACTAATAAGGAATTATTTATCAGAATACTCTATAGTAGTTATGTTACAAAAGGACTCACGCAAGAATACCAAATTTTACGTATCAACATAATTTTATTATGTCTGGTATGCATCATGATAGCCCGTGTTTTGTTGGGAAATGTCTGCATGGCGAGTTCCTAGGGTATCACACATAAGAGTAGGCTAGACTAAAAGTCTTACTTACGTACAATATATTGCAATTTAACTTTTACTATGACTAACAATAAAAATAACACACTTTTGACAATATTAAGAATTGTTGTGCATTATAGTTTAAACTTTAAAGTCTTGCATATCAGGTTCATCTAGCAACAGCCATTGCAGTTTTCGTTGCCTTGACTCATTTTCCCCCTGTATTTTTCTGTGCACAGGAATAAAATGTAATTAAAATGCGCCTCCAGCGTCAAAAGTGATGCAGCGAGTTGTAGTGGAAAAACTAGATAATTACATGCTACCGAGGAGGGAAAATGACTACAAGAAAAGAAAAAGTCTTGCTCTTGAATTTAAGTTTTAAAGTAGTCTTCATATGCAAGATATTATCTCAAAGTAATTTTAAACGTAAAGCCACTGGGAAATTTCTAAACATCCAATGCAATGCATAGAGCAACAAGCTATTGACTTCCCAGCCGGAAGATTCTACTGAGTAACCAAAGTTTAGAACTCTCTATGGGAATTTAGTGATTTGTCTCTTAGAGAGCTCCTACATGGGAAGGAATGAAGAAGTTTTTTGGTTAATTCCCCGAAAAAATTCTTCAGCTAACAAGGC
>LR137560.1:0-21649 GCA_900659605.1 Tisbe holothuriae | reverse complement strand
TTTAAAACGTATTTATTTCCTTTTCTTAACGACGACGCAAAAAAGCGGATCCTGCGCACATTTAATTATCTGCTTTTCTCCTTCCAGCAGCAGCAGACGCGAGCAGACGTTTTTGGCCATTTTCACTGCTTTCTTCATCTCTATATTTCTGGAAAAAAGAAACTTGTTAACGATGCGAAGGAGATAGATCATCATTTTCATCATCATTATCTCGGCTTTTCTCACTCTGATTGCAATCGACAATTCGAAGAATGACAAACAAGGAAAAGCGAGTATTTTCCCACACCAAACATGCGCCTTTCATAACGTCGTCACAATTAAAGCAATCATTGCATCAATGTGGATTTTTAACCGGATTCACTCGCATAAAAGCTCGTCGTCAGATAAGAGCGAACGACAAAAAGGGCCTTGACGCAAAGTAGGCCAGTGTCAGACGAACCTAGCCGATGACTCCCCTTTTCCCCTACGTTTCAATCGCATTTCCATACATGAGAACAACTAAGTATACCTTTATGTTCATGTATATGTTATGTCAACATGTAAGTAACAACAAGGCCTATGGTGTTACATGTATGCAAAGCCAGCTGCTGCTGTTGCTACATACAGTGGGTGCGCAAGTAAGTCTACTGCATAATGCCATAATCGCTTGGAGAGCTTAGCTGCTCCCTCCCCTCCTCTTCTTGTGTTGTTGCCATTGCTAAGCTTGCCGAGGAGGAGGAGGAGGAGGTTTGCCTCTCTAGTGCTAAGAAGAAGAAGGCCTGCTACTACATACTACTGCTAGAATTTGTACCTAGGGCTGCTACCTGCCATCGCTGCATCGCGCAACGGCTTTCCCTTTTCCTCTTGCATATCCTGCTGTTTCTTCTGTCACTGGCCCAGCCATGCCCAGCGCGCTGCCTACAAGAGTAAGAATAAGAAGCAATGCTTTCGCGCAAGACGTTTTAAAGTTATATCACTTTATCCTCCACTGTTCTGGCTATAATGAAAAGGAGGAGGTAAACCTAGCAGATACAGTGATCAAGATGATATTTGGAGGACGGTACACTGTTTCTCTCAAATCTATGTACTCCCAATTAAGTTGATCGTACGGTAACTTTTTCTTGCTTGTCAGTTGCAGCCGTGTCCCTGGTTCATCCTCTCCCAGATTTTCCATCCTGATTACCAGCATAAAACATGTGTCCTTTCCCTTTTTACACGCACATAAATCGTGTATTTCCAGTGAGCACAAAATAATCCTCCTACACCTTTCCGCCGCCCTTAGGCCTACTTCTTCGTATTCGAGAGCGCTAGCTGCTTATGCGGCCGGGGTATATAGTGGTGGTAGTGGAGAGTCGTGGTGTCAGATAGCTTAGATTCTTCTTACGAGAGCATGAGAGTTTGAATGAAGAGCGGGAGCTCTAGAAGAAAGAAGGAAGGCTTAACCTTCAGTAAACTATCCACATACACTACACTCACACACCTAGCCATCAGCGTGCATAGGAGTGTGTGTGTGGGAGGAAGAGGGAAAGCACGCACACACGATGATGATGAAGGAGGAGGAGGCGGCGGCATAGCTGGAAGTTCTGCTACATGAGTCAGCCCGTCGCCGTTGCTCGCTCGCTGTTAGACTCTCCCAGCAGCTCTTCTGTACTTTCAGCCTGCAAGCTCGAAGCAGCTCCGTTGGCATGTTGCCTTCGTCGTCGTCCTCTTCCTTCTTCTTCTTCTCTGTGCGCATCCGAGGAAGACTCTTTCTTTCTTTCTTCTTCATCATCAAAGTGCGAGGAGAGCTTGTATGCGTGCTTGCCCTGGCTCGAAAAAGAAGGCCTACTATTGTATGCCCGATCTACACTAGAGAGAGAGCTTTCTTGTGCTCCAAGAGGAGGCCGCCGTGTTCGTTCTCTGCATATAGCAGCGTAGGTGTGAGGAGTGAGTATGTGTTGTTGCACTCTCTCGAGTGTACGGCCTCGGAGACGGCAGCGACGGCGCTCTGAAGAGAGAAGCAAAGCTCGTTTTTCTTCTTTCTTCATTTTTCCCATTCGAGGGAAGAAGAAGAAGAAAGAAGGCAGTTCTTCTATAGTAGTAGCTCTCCCTGCTGCTGCTTCTCGTTCTCTTTTTGTTCGTTCAATCGCTCGCTCGCCGCTGTTACTTCTGCTCGCGTACGGCCGACTGCTGCTGTGAAACTGCTGCTGCTGCTGCTGGCCTTCGTCGTCCTTCCGACTAGTTCTGAGATCGAGTCAAGTCAGTACAGAGTGAAAAAGAGCGAGAGAAGGAGAAAGAAGAGAAGAAAGAGACGGAGGAGGAGGAGGAAGAGAAGAAGAAGAAGAAGAGATCGAGGCTGGTACTTTGATAAGAAGAATATAAAGGAATATTCAAAGAGCTGAAACGACGTGAATTTAAAAGCGCTGCTGCTGTTTCGAATGTAATTATGCCTTCGACTCCTTCTCGGGTGTGTCAGTCGGATCCTATTTGGGCTGCTGGTGTGAACAGGCCGTAGAAAAAGTTCAATTAGGATCGTGGGAAGAAGAACGTGAATAGGAAATAGGCATATTTTAAGAACGAGCAGAAGTGACTTCTGCTGTTTGTGTGGCTAAACAACTTGATGTGAGACGACAGCTACTTTTCCGTTACCAGGTGGAAAGCCCTTCATTCTCCTTCTCCTTTCCATTATTATTACCATTACCACAGATGAAGCGAAGAAAACAACAAGAGTAACAGAGAGTTTGTTTAACGTTCTTCTGTAACGTCGGCGGCCCTGCTGACGTTACCAGCTCTGTTACCGTTACCGTTTGTTGTGCGTTCTTCCCAGCTGCTGCCCTCGTCGCCGTCGTCCGCCCGTCATCCCCCTCAGTCCCGGATGACGCCGGCGAGACTGGAAATGTCCCAGCAGGAAAAATGGAAGGGAATGTTTGGAAGGTTAAGGAACTGCAAAAAGTACAAAAAGGGGTAAGAAGAACAAGAAAGGACCCAATCTCATTGAAAAAGCCTCGAGTCAGCAGCATCGTAAATCTCTTTTGTGGCAAAAGGAGTCAGCTCTTGCGATAATAAAAAGGATTTTTACAAGTAGCCTTTCTCCCGCTCTGTCACCGCGTATCTTTCAAACGGGAAAAGTAATCTTCTACCTCTCTCCCTCCTCAGTCTTACATAATTGAAAGAGAGGTTTCTCGATCGATAACTGTTCTCATTTGGGTCGCCCTTCTTCATGTGTCCTCCAGTCCTAATCTCAGGCCTCCTTTTCGTCGACGACCATCCATCAATCCATTGCTGCTGCTTCGTCTTCCTCCGACCGTGCATGCAAACACGCGCGCCAGTGCAGTGTAGTACGTCTATATGTAAAAGGCCCCTTTTCAATGTGAACAACGATCGGAAGGATGTAAAAAATGATCTGACCGAAGAACGTATGTCGTCCATTTCATTCCCCCTTTGATTATTTTTATACGTACGTAAAAGGTAAAAAGAAGTCTTCGCATATCCTATTTCTTGAGGCCCTTTGTGTTCCTTCTTCTTCTCCCCCCAGGGCGTTGACATTAAAATGAGTTTGCTTCCAGTTCTTTTGTGTATAGTTGGCCTCTTCCTCCTCCCTGGGGGGCGAGCAATTATCTTGGTTGTTTTACATCCTCCCTGTCGGCAAAAGTACTCCATCCTCCTAGTAGAAGAAGCGCTGAAGATGCTTTGTTTGCCAGGAGAGAATATGGTTATTGCCACGGTCGATTGGCTTTGCTTTTAGGTATGCCAGATCGTCAACATACTGCAATATAGCTTGAGTGTCTTTCTATTTAGTTTGGAGTAGAATTGGCCACCCTACAATTGTTTGCTCTCGTCCATTCATAGCCAGCTCCCTGCTCTCCCTGCTGTCAATCTCTGATGCTCAAATATACATGCCAGTGGAGTCCGTCAGAGTATAATAATACTAAGCGGCATACGTGCCAGTTTTATTCTTTTTCTCCGTTTAATCATTTGGTATTCACCGATAGTCTTAATTAGACGCCGTGGAGAGGAGGAGGCTTCTTCTTCAGTTACCAAATTCATTCATGGTTGGAGCTCCTTATCTGCTTTCTTTGCCCATATTTTATCCTCGTTGACGAATAAGAAGCCATTTGTAGCCCTCGAACTGCCTTTTGTAGGTATACAGCAAACAACAGTCATTCATTCTGAGTATATTAAGACCTACTTAGCACAGTGGTTTCATGAGCTCCAAGTACAATGGACCTATTTATTATATAATTTTCGTGCATATATTTAGGACGTGCTCTTTCTTCCTGCACAGTGGGCTGTTCCAAAATCTTATTTAAGGCCGCCTCCTCTTATTGAGTTTACAGTGAACTTTAATCCTATTAATAGTAGTACATTTTAAGAGTTGCGTATCGATGTGTGATCTATCAAAACGTCGTTTTGGTTCACAAACAAGCACGTTTAAGAAGAAGTCGTCTCTTGGGGCCGTCAAAGAGTGAGAAAACGAGACTTCTATTTTTAGCATTTCTTTCTTCTGCTTCATAGCAACCAGGCGGTTTCGTGACTGCTATGAGAAAAAGATCCCAACTATACACTCCTGTAATGTGAATGTGATTACATTTGGCCGGGTGAAAGGCGATTTATACGCAGTGCTTATCGCTCTCGACCCCTTTTCACTTCCACCTTTCGGGACAAATTTGGAACGGTTTTTGTGCAGAATGTTGGAATGAATTAGCGGAAAAAGTTTTGCTCAGCCGAGGAGAAGGACCAAAAAGCTCTTTGTCAGAACCAAGAAGGTTTTGACAAAGGGAAGGCCGCTTTTATTCTTATGAAAATAATGAAAGCCAAACCCATTGATGGTTAGTTGTATTATGAATATACTGTACCTGACTGCTTTTTTAACAGGCAATATTTCTTTTGAAAGAATTTTTTGTCAACACTCTGTTGTCTAAATAACCTTTTCTTTTCCTTAGCAAAATGCGTCTTGTTGCATTCTCATGAGAAATGCAAGTTTTCTCTTTAATAACGACACCAGACATAAGGGCAAAACAAAGATTCTGGTTTGCCTTAAGCTTGGATGACCTTTCCTCGTTTCTAAAGTATTTTATTGGACATTATTGTATGCAGTTAGTGCACACTAACGCAGAGTCCTTGGCCTCTATTTTTTCGCTACTTCTTTATTGCTGACATTAAACCCCAGTCTTGATACGTCGTTTTCTCTCACAGTGGGTTTATAATTCGCTTCGAAAGGCAGTCTCTTTACTCGTTGATATATTTATATGATTTAACTCCGGGCCTACTGTGGCCTGTTTGGACGATTTCGGCCGCTGTGTTTACACTTTGAGCAGAAAGGCCGGCCTGTTTCAGATGCACCCGACGCTATTTGTCGAAGTTGCCAATTAGTTTCTCTGTCTCTCTCTCCAGCGGAATTTCACACCAAAATGATGAGGACAAATCTCTCATCGCAATCTCTTTTTCCACTCAGACAATGACTCACTTTCAAGTGAAAGAATAACATTTCATGATTTGGGCTTGAACGTTCTAAGTAAAACAGTGCGTTGTTGGGTATTTTTGCTCCGTTTTCCGAGTATTCCAGACTTCGTTCTATGCTCCGGGGTCAGAAGAGCTAAAAGTATGAATGGATACAAATCTTTTAGGCGTTTTTGTTTTTCTACTTCCGCGAATTTCTCTCTTTTTTGCGGTTGGAAAGCGGAATTCGACCATTGCCGGGAACAAAATGAGGCTAATATATATATTGGCAAAGGGAATGACTACTTCTGCGGAAAACGATTTTTGCTACGAGATTCTATGCATCTGGCCAGTGTGGTTTTATAATGATTGTATGTAACTGTTCATCTGGGGTCGGGTTCTAAAATAGTTATCAATTCTCCACTAGTATACAGTCCAATAACACATGTTTTCTTTGAAAGAGTATAGATAGTACGTACCTTTTTAAGCTGCTTAAGGTTTTTCACGAACCCTCCTATGCATGTATACATGTACCTTTTACCCTCAGAGTTCGGTTTCTAAGTATGATATACTAATTCCGACTTCAAACCCGACCGCAAGTGCAGATAAATGTTTCTTTTGATGTTCCTATGACGTTTGTAAAGTCCAAACATGACGTCACAACTACATTAATATATCCGAATATGACCTGCAGGCACTGAAGGAAAACATCTTTATTGTTTTGTTATTAAGCTGACGTTAAAATATACCAAGCAGAACTTTTTTATAGTCCTACTTGACTATACTTGCATAACTACAGTACCCGAAAAATACACTAGCAATAAAAATAGATACTTTACATTAAATATAATGTTCGATACTCTCTCCATTATTATTCCACTTTGCGGACATGCATGCCGTCATTAACACTCACTCATGAGAATCAGGCTCTCTTTAATATGTCACTGAATTAATTAACTCGTTTTCTTCTTCTCTTGCAGTTTGTCAGTTAAGGCACCGAATGGGTCCATAGACAACCAACCCGATTTCAAAGATGACGAACTTGGGTGAGAACATAGTTATTAATAGCTAGGTATTAGAATATAACGATATAATAACTAAAAGAAGAAACACAGTGATTTACAGCTTTTATTGTTAGTTTACGTTTGGTTTATCATTCATGATATGAGTTAAGATAGCAAATAAGTTAGAAGGTTGGTAGGAAGTCATTTTATATTATTTAGGCTATATTTGTATATGTATGCCTTAAAACAGTATCTACTGATACAGGGACTTATTACAAGATTAGTAACGTATTCAATATTTGTACTATATTAATGTTCTAGTACATGACCACACTGGTCCCATTGCCCACAACTTTTAACATTTATATAAATATTACCCTACTGTGCGTATCAAAACAGCAAATCCCCTACACATGTGTTTCAACCCTCCTCCTATAAAGGGACTATAAAGGCTTATATAGTTTCATTGTTATCATCAAAGTGTGTATAAAAAGTGTGTCCGATCACATTACAGCCTTTTGAAGACAGCTTCAAAATGATGATATGAGAGCAGATGTGGCTGAAAAGTTGCTTTCTAAATAATATTCTAATTTCGTTTTTATTTCTAGGAGCATTTCCGCTACAGATGTCAAGTCTTGGGGCGATTCATTCGAAAAACTTATGGCTAGTGAAAGTGAGTATTTTTTAGACGGAGGCTAATGTAGCACTTATAACTAACTGAACCGTCTTTCAGAGGGTCGCAAGGTGTTCCGCGCGTTCCTCCGATGCGAGTACAGCGAGGAGAACATTTTGTTCTGGCTGGCGTGCGAGGAGCTGAAGAAGGAGCGGAGTCCGGAGCTCATCGAGGAGAAGGCGAGAATCATCTACGAGGACTACGTCTCGATACTATCGCCAAGAGAGGTAAGGACACATATTCAGTAAGAGTATTTGATACGAAATCGTAATTAGTTTGAATGTACTTTGTTTCTTATCGCGAAAACTGGGTTCCTTTCATACATAAATATTTTCACCCGATGCATAGTTAAAAGTATACGATGGCTTAAATACCTGTCACGCTAGACGGAAGAAATCTTGAGACGGAGTAGTAACAGAAGAAAGACGGATTATCTGTTTTAAAAAGGTAACTCGGCCATTCAGTCGTAAAAGCACAGAAGATTTTAGAAAACGGACCTTGAAACCCATCCCACAACTGCGCAAGATGGATGTGTTTTAATCAACCGGGATATTCAAGTATAATCTCCCTTGGCGGGTTTTTAATCGAAATATTTTCTTAAACCGTGCCTTGCAATCGTAAAAAGTGCGTCTCTGAAAAACATTTCACGCTTCAAAAGAGTTCATAGGCGAACGGCCTCCGCCTCCATAGGGCGGGCGGGCGGCCGGGACGAACGGAGGTGGGAGATTTGAGCAAAAGCATTTCGAGAGGAGAGATTTTGAGATAGAAAAAGAGGAAGAAGAGAAGAAGCTTGTTTCCTTTCCAAACACATCAAACTAAGGAGCTGCTAAAATTGAATTCCGAAAAGCGGGGCAGAATCCCATGCGCTCGGGCGGTCGAGAGATGTCTCTCTAACGAGTTTGCTTGAAACGGATATCAATATTATATTCTTTTTTCCAGGTAAGCCTCGACTCCCGCGTCCGCGAGATCATCAACCGCAACATGATCGCGCCGTCCCAGAACACCTTCGACGAGGCCCAGCTGCAGATCTACACGCTCATGCACAGGGACTCGTACCCAAGGTTCGTCAACTCACCCACGTACAAGGATCTGCTCAGGAACTGCGGCGTCGCGGTCGCAGAGTCGCCGCAGGGCGCGGGCGGCGGCATCGGCGGCGGCGGCGGCGGTTGCGGCCCGGGGGGCGCTGCGGGCGCCGCGGGGGCCATGAGCGCCTGAAGAAGAAAAACAAACACAAAAGTCAGGAAACAGGTTGCGACTGATGCAGAAAATGAACGAATGTTGTGAAGAATGCCGGATGAAGAAAGTTTATCATTATAATAATAATTCCTTGCTGTTTAAGAGTCTTGCCTATGTCGTACTTTGCCGCCATTTTGCAAACAGATTTAGAAGTCTTGAGTGTGTGCCGTCGAAGAAGAAAAAGAGCAGGAAAAAAGTGTTTCAAAACTGGAGAAGGAAACGAGAAAGTCACGAAGAAGAGGAAGAAGAATCGTTTGCGACAGTGTGTGTTATGCATAAACGGACAGACGGAAATAATGTTTCCCTGCCGTGTATAGTGACAGTATTTGAGCGTTAAAACCTGCATATAAAGAGAAGGACTTTTAAATGGAGCGGCGATCCGACTTTAAATAGCTCATTATAATTTATTAATGACAAGACGAAAAAGCATAAATCCTGCAAAGGCTATTTCATACCCTAATGTCAGTGGTGTTTATAAAGGGGTGACAGAAAGTATGCAATGAAACTTTCAGTTAACATATATCATCATCAAGTTTTCAGTTGTTGTGCGCTATTGTCTTCCCAAGAATTTAAAATCGACAATAATGAGACAAACAATGAACAGATTTCCGCGCAAAAACTATTCTATGAATGAGTGTTGAAAATGAAATTGAAGAAAACAAAGATAAAAATACGGGCAGATACCAAAAACTTCAAATAAATGTATCCATTCTTACGACATATAAAAGGTTTTCCCATTTTTTAAAGACACACTAAACCCCTCTTCTCCTACCAATCCCCCAGAATAGCCATGCGCCGATCTAAAACGCGGCTCCCATTTGCAAACTACCCTCAACTACTTTATTTAAAGCTCACTTTAGAGTGCGGCACACTGCATTTTTAACACAATTAATAATAATAGTCTTTAAAATCCACACTTGCTTGTGTTTCGGATTAGGAATTGTCATACTTAAAAATAACCGTTACTTATAGGTGGCATAAAATATCCTTATTTTTGCCCACAATATGCAAAAAAGCAGAACTAAGAATAAACAGAAGCTCTCAATGTGAAAAAGATATAACATAATTATTATCCAGCTCTCTTTCTATCTATCTATCTCTATGATTTTGTGTCACTTATAAAAGCAGATTTTTCTTTTTCCTCTTAAAGTGGATGTTTGTAAATGATATCTTTTTAAAAGCGACAAATAAAATTGAAAATGAGAACAAGCAAATGGTATTTTTCAGATGCGCGGTTGTTTCTTGTGGGACTTAATTATATATCAATTTATTGAACCCATTGTGAAACACAAATATAGAAACAAAATGCAAAAAAGTTTTACAGTTTCTGCTCAAAACTTGCTCTTCTTTAGCCAAAAAGAGAGAGAAGAAGAAGAAAGAAAAAAGGCTCTATTGGGGAATGACTTTTTATTAGTAAAACCCGGCAAACTTGGTGTTTAAAATGTGCGATGATCAATACAATAAATAACCCCAAACAAAACTCCTTCTTTTTGCTGGAGGAACTGTCGTCGTACAACTTTTAACGCACATATAAGAGATCTGCAAAGAACCGCGCCAAATATTTAATTGTTGTGATCTTTTAAACTCTGTCTTTTTCAACATTTCTTTGCTTATTTTCAACGTAGGAGGAAAAATATACTTAAAGACGACAAAAAAGTGTGAGAGCTGAAAATGGGATCAACTTTTTCTCCTCTCGATGATGAAACCACTAGATGATGATCAAAAGCGAATTACAATTCTTCATCAGCGTGTCACTTATTCTATTATCATTATTAATCGTTTGCCATGATACAAAAGGAATGTAAAGAGAAAAGCAAATCAACATCACACATAAATATATATTCTGTTAAGATTAGTGAAAGAGAAAGAAAAAGTAAGAAGAAATACATGATACAAAAACGGAATAAGCTCTCGGTTTCTTCTCCTCCATATATATATTTCAGCGGTTTTATAGCTCTGTATATAGTTATTGGTTACATTTGGCAATAATTCCATTTTTATACTCCTGATCACTGAAAGTATTTGAGCACAGATATGATGAGGAACTTTTCAATGAACAGCTCCGAGTCGAGCACTGCGATGTGCGCCGCCCGCCCGATCAGCGCGTTCGTGTTGGACGGCAGCGCGTGGTGGATGTCGTAGCGGGCGAGCGTCACGCCGGACGAGCGCGAGGACACGATCGGGCCGAGGATGTTGTGCACCATTTCGCGGTAGGCAGCGCCTAATAAGAATGGATTAATAACTAGTTTCAAGTTGTTTTGTAATTCTATACCTGTGATGGAGTTATCCTTGACTGCTGCCTTGCACAGCTCCACCCTGGCCGAGTGCCACGGCACGTACCGATCCTGAGTGGAGCCCGCTAACAAGACGTGTCTGAACCTGTGCAGGTTGGATCGCTTGGACAGCTTGTAGAGGAACGTCTGGCGGATGTCCGTCGCGTCCTTCATGGCCAACTGGTGGAGGGAGCCAGATTTCTTCCATTTTTGCATAAACCACATGCCTTAATTAGCAAAAAAGGAATTGTAAATTTATGGACATAAGTTTAGAAGTATAACTTACCCATATTCACCAGCCCAGAGTTGTTGTATAGAGTCCCTAAATGCGGCCCTGACAATCCCAGATAAGTATGAAACCTGCTTGCCAGATGGTCGACCATTGGCTCGGCCAGCAGCGACCGGATGAGGATGCATCCCAAGGAGTGGCCGACGAAAGAGATCCGGGTGGGAACGGCGTTGTAGTGCCGGAGTTGAGTCAGGAACTCATCCTAGACGAAAAAGAGGGTATGAATGTCAAGTATACGTATTGTGATGAACCCTCCTAACCTGCAACCTTTCCGTCATCTGCTCAAAGCTGGAGAACGTGTCGGCCTGGTTGACCTCTGACATGAGGAACTCAATGTTGTTGCCCGGCAGCGCCATCTCCAGATACGTCTTGATCAGTCTCAGGTCCGCCGAGTTACCGTCCAGGCCGTGCACGCACACGATGAGGTGCAGGCTGCGGCTGGACAGGAGGCGAGTCTCATCAGTCAGGTGGAAGTAGGGGATGAACGAGGGGAAGCGGGAGAGGTCGCTGCAAACAACAAGTTAAGAGTTAAACTTTATCAAAAATCGGGTAAATACTATGGTCATTTCCTTCAGCCCATAGACGGGAGTAATAACAATATGCTTCAGCCTTCGGCAATACCCCAAGGGAATTCTTGTCTCCAAGAGGTTTCGTGATTCCCTTCCAATCATCTTCCGCCCTTACCTATAGAGAATGCCTCCAAAAGTGAGCGACTTCTTAAACTCCTCCTTGGCCTTGAGGAACGTGATTGTGTCGTCGCCGATCATGGAGACCAGCTTCTGCAGCATCTTCTCCTCGGACAGGGACAGCTGGTTGGGGAGGCAGTCGCAGGACAGCTCACGATGCTGGTGTTGCTGATGCTGCTGCTGCTGCTGCTGTTCGGCGACGAAGGCAGCGATTTTGTCGGACGGAGGAATTCTGAAATATTTCAATTTATGAAGGAACTTTAGACGTAGAATATATCATGGACAGTCTTCAGAATGTAAATGCATCAATGGATTTAAAAATTTAAAATATAATTCTCGCATACTTTGAAGGCGCCTAGTTTTTTGTAGAAAGCCATTATACTTTTTATTACAGTTATACTTCTTCCTTTGACTAAATAGCTATACGAGATTCTATCTTCATGTGTATGCGAATTCTATAAAAATGTTATATCAAAGTAAGTGAACACCAAAGGTAAATTCTCCCTAGCGAGAGAAGCTGTTAAGTGGATCAGTCAGTTGGAAACGAAGTCTGTGCTCAGTAGGGAGGGAAGGAGATTGCTCCAGGGAGAAAGGAGGAGAAGAAGAAGCAATTTCATGAAAGTGCCACTCTTTTTGCCGACCGTTTTGCGTCGGGGTTCGATAAAAAGGGCGAAAGAACGTTGCACGGCCATTTACTACAAATGGGTCAGAGGAGACCAGACTGAGCGCGAAATGGAATCACAGACAAAGAATATGACACTGTGGTAACATTAACATTTACAGTTTCACTGCTACGACCAGGGATAATGCAGATTGGATTCCTAACTTCAAAACTCACCTTCTTGCTGGTGGCTTTGGCAAACTCTTTGTCTCCAGACAGTCTCCCGTCCTCTCCACGAGGAAATACCCGTTATTCTCGGGCCGACCCTCAATCTGAACGGCAGCGCCGTACACAACCTGCCCGAGCACGGTGGGCGTGGCATCCTCCAGCCGGGACAACGAGGCGCTGTCCTCTGACAAGTCTTTATTGGCACGCCTCCGCATCGGAATAGTCCCGCCTCCCAGCCGCATGTCCAGCCCTGGCAGGCTGCACAGTGGCTCCTCCTCCAGATCAACACAGACTTCATTGACCCTGTCATCATCCACAATGGAATCGAGTTGCTGGCAGCTTGCACTGACCTCGTACACGGACCGCCTCTGTTCCATCCTCCGTTCGAGATCTCTCTGGATCCGCCTTGCTTTCTCGCTGCCACTCTCAGGGGCCGCTATGGAGATCTTTGGTGCGGACTCTGCCTTCATCAGTCGTTTACTCTTGTCCCTCGGAGGGTCCCTGAACTGGACAGGCGGCGGTGGGAGCACCTTATCCTTACTCGGAGGAGTAGCCGATTCCTTGATGAGACTCTGCACCAACAACGGCGCCGCCAGAGATTCATTAGTCTTATCACCTTTCTTTTCATTGTCCTCTTTGTCCACTTTATCCTCTTTCTTTTTATCTTCTTCTTCGTCTGTCACCGGGAGTTTCTTCACAGTTTCAAAGACAGCTTCTGCCTTGCTGGTAATATTAGTAGAAGTAGGAGTGGCAATAACCTCATCCCCACCTTCACTCTGCTGTCGTGGTCTCGGCCTCAGCTCCTCCGGGAACTTCATCTCACTCTCCTCACTCTTGGCTCTTGGCCGCTGGTTGATGAGCAGACCATCCCGAGCCGTCGACCGACTTTGCAGCCGCGCCTCCGCCAACTTCTTGCTCAGCGCCTCCTGCGTCTGCCGCGCATTCAGCGCCGCAGCTGCGGGACCCTTGTGCGGCGGGACAGGCGGCGGCACGTCCTCTTCCTCGTCGTCGGCTCCGGTCGAAGACGACGAGCACGGCATGTCCTCACTGCTCGATGACGTCGAGTGACTGCAGTCATTCGTCGGTGCTGTGGCTGCGAGTAATGACGCTGTCACCGCTTTCTTCCGAGCCTCTTCCTTCTGTGACTGCATGATGGTCCTCATCTCCTTGGAGACTGCCATGACGCCGTCCCCTTCAAGAACCACCTCCGAAGAAGGCTCCTGATTCGGAGTCGACTTCTCATCCACGGACCGGATCTCTTTGATCAGATGGAGGAGTCTGCTGCCGCCACCGCTGCTCAGAGCGCTCTCACTGTCGGCCTGACTATTATTGGCCTCTTCTTCCTTGTTCTCCAAACCGTCCGCCTCAGCCGACGGCATGCTCTGACAACTGTGTGAATGCTTCATGCCACAGACCTCATCCGGCTCCTCTGCCAAATTATACGGCACACTGGCACTCCACTCCAAGTGGGAGAATCCATTGATATCCATGGCATCCTTGCTCTCAGTCTCCTTTGGCCTTTGGAGGGAGTTGTTCCGACTCTCCTCCGACTCACTCACCATGATGTGGTTCGACTCCACGCTGCTGCTGTTGGGCACAGACGTCGGCTCTTCAGAGCTGAGCACTGCGGACCTCGTCATGAGGTTGTTGTTCCCCTCAGCTGCAGCCGCCGTTCTTGCTTTGCTACTACCCTTGACAACACCTGTTCTAGCCAGATCCTTCCTCAGCTGGATGAGAGATTCTTGAGATAGGTATCCGGAGGAGAAGGTTGACTCGGTGGGTCCGCCGAGTGAAGAAGGTTCCAGCTCCGAGGGGAGATCACAGAGAGAGGTCGTGTCGCCGTCTTCAACCTTTTTAACAACCGGGGCTGTCGAGGACTTTGGTCTCGGCTCACTATCATCTTTGGCTTCTTGTGGTGCGAGCATTTGTTTCAAAGACAGCTTCTTGTCCTCTGTAGTCGTAGTCACAACCTCTTTAAGTTTCTTTGCTTCAGTCTTTTCGTTCCTTGGTACTGGTGCAGGTACAACAACACTCGGCGGTATCGGCGTCGGGGGCTCCTCCTCTGCCACGTAAATATCCTCAAATATGACGGGGAGGTTGGTCACGTCCCCGTCCATTTCGACGCATGACACTGGCAGCTTTGGTAGCAGTTGGAAGTACTTTGACGCGCGTAATGACTCAGCCACACTGGCGTAGTTCTGGTA
The DNA here is from genome assembly GCA_900659605.1 of Tisbe holothuriae. Lineage (NCBI taxonomy): Eukaryota > Metazoa > Arthropoda > Copepoda > Harpacticoida > Tisbidae > Tisbe > Tisbe holothuriae. The sequence goes on along the minus strand of LR137560.1, from coordinate 7,058 downwards.
CGTGGAGTCTTGGCAAAGCAGGGCCGATTCCCGTGGTTGCTCCACCATGAAGAATCCCTCTGAGAATCGCTTCACCTGCATGAAAAGAACATAACCATAAAATGTGTGTATATATGCGCAAGAGATGCTATTTTTCATCTCCGGAGAGGCAAATACAGACAGAAAGATAAATAAATGCATATCGGCCTTGCTTTTTCTGCTTTATATCCCGCAGAGAGTGGAATAAAGGAGAGAAAGTGATGCTCTGTTCCAACTCTTTCCTTGCATGCATCAACCAAGCCTTTCACTAATCATGAATAATGGACGACTGTGGAAGAATGAAGTGAAACATTGTTGAATGACTGCTGAAAACAAGCAACAAAGGTTACGCCGCCGCAACCTTCTTCTTCTTCTTCCCTTCCATCGTTGTTGGCCTTGAAGAAGGAGAAGGAGAAGAAAAGGCCACTTCATCACTTTTCTGTTCGGCGTCAGAAGAAGAGAAGCGAACGGCGGCGGGGCAATCAATCAGGGATGAGGCCCGGAGAGAGAGGGAGCGAGACGGATATAATAACAGGACTCTTGTACCTCTATCTATGACGTCATTGCAGTTAGGTAGTCATAATGACTGATCATATTCAACAAGGATGATTAACAATATAACAAACATCAGTATCAAGCGCTTAAGCGATATTGAAATATACTTTTTTGGTAAAGTAACATTGATTTTCTTTATTTTGCATAAATGACAAAAACTTGGATGTAATCGACACTTTAAATATTTATATATGCATTGTCAAGCTCTATATCATGCTTCACTCACCCTGTGCAGATGGTGTATCCTCGCCAGATGTTGCACCACCGGCTGCTTGGCCAGGAAGGCGTCTAGGAACCGGTTCCAGAGCAGCACGATCTCTCCGCTCAGCTGGGAGATGTCGCTGTTCGCCATGGCAAGAAACTCATCCTCACTGTCAATGCTCTGAAAATATAAATAAAATCAATGAACTCATTACGTGCAAAAATTAGTTGGTTTGATGCTTTCTTTGTAATATTTTAGCATCGGGTGTGTTTGTAGGAATTGTGATAAAGCATTGCATGCTAGATATATATATTGCTGTACGTACTTGTCAGCAGGAATTTAGGGGATTCGTTTGCGATTGGTTTGAATAGTGCATTACATTGTGAAGCCAGGTTTCGTGCAATATAAATGAACAGATGCAATATGTAAAAGTAATTAAAATTGGATAAAATTGGATACTAATAAAATATTGTGAACTTCAGTCAGCTCTACTAAAGTTGATTCAGTTACAAACAAAAAATAAATAAGTATGTAGCAGCTGATAATATATTTTGTGCCTGTTTATGCCAAACTTTATCCCTTCAGACTTCTTCTTAAAGTGATGATATGAACGAAAAACGTCGACAATGACGAAAATGAAAGCTTTTGAAAAAGTTCATAAAACTGTACTCCAAGTTTTCATAGAATGGGTGCGATGATAATGTATTCGTTGTTAAACACACATAAAAGGCCGTGGAAAAGAAAGTAGCTGGAGTAGGAAGAATATGTAGGCAGGATTATTTATTACGCGAAAAGCGAAAGTGCTGAGGAGCAGTTCTTCTCTTTCATGCACGGCTAACCACGGATCGAGCAAAGCGGAATAACTACGATTATTATTGCAAGGCATTACTAGATTACTTTGCCCTTTTACATTACTACATATACAGAGAAGGTTACTCTCGGCTAAGTTATGGATACACCAAGTAAAAGTAGATAGAATGTATGCTGCTTGAGATGTAAGCTGGAATCATTAATATGATTGCCTCTATGGCATGCACATATTCTTCTTCAGTATACGCTGAGCTGTAGAAAGCCTGTTTCATCTTTCATCCAAGCATGCATCTTTTACATGATTCTGGAAACAAAGGAGACAGAAAAAAGGTAATTTCTTCGGATGAGATATGACTCGAGCTTTTGTGCCAATACATTCTAAGAATAGGGATGTGCATAAAAAGGATAAAAGAGCGTGCGGGGTCTCTCTCAGAAGAGTGTTTTCGCCATAAAAGAAGAAGGCTGGTGCATATTTCCTTTACCAAATGGAGTCTCTGCCATTTCTCCAGACTGTCAGTGTTCTTCTTTCTGCCTCCAAAGGGTGTCTTCTTGCTCTTCTTCCGACCGGCTTTGGAGGCCTCCTCCAAATCCTCCTCCGTCTTCCTCCGAGCCGGCCTCGGCAGCGTCTTACTCCTGCCAGGGCCTGCTGACCTCAGGTCGACTGAGTAGCTTCCGAGCCGGTTTTGAACTCGGCCAAGACATTCCTGAGGTGGGATCATAAGATATGACAGACGAAACAGAACACACGAGGCGAAGTGTGGTTATGCATACAGAGTATCAGATACTTTATATCAACGGTCAAGTATGGAAAACAAACCCACAAGAAGACAATGATGCACTTTTATGGCAGATTTGTAATGTTAGATAGAGGAAAGAAGTGAGTCGTTATTAACGGACCCTTCTTAAACTGTTGCTATTTACCTTGGCCTGATCTGACAATGTCTGCAGCCGCTTGTTCCCCTCTGACAACCTGAGGTTCGCCGCGCGCTCCTCCTCCGGCAACAGGCCGTTGAACTCGGCCGCTGTCCGCTGCAAGCTCTCGTAGGAGCCGAGTAGAAGGGAGCAGACCTCGTGGTGGACGCGACGGGCGCTGTTGAGACGGGCCCCACTGTCGGAAGAACCCTTGCCCTTCTGGAAAAAGGAGGAAAATATTATTATTTACTGTGATTCTCTAATTATTTGTAGAGATGTCATTTTGTGCTGCTGTGTACAATTTTGCTCCACAGTAGATATAAAGTATCTAAACGCCAATTGCACTGTGACTTGTTTCCTTCCTGGAAACTTTGGAAGATGATATCTGAAAGGCTTTTTGACTCCCTTGAGTTGCTCAAAGAAGGAGAAAAAATAAGTATATATAATTTAACATGGTGTCAAAAACAAACTGAGCCATAAAAAGTTTTCGTTGGTCGCGTGAGAGCCTAAATATTCTTTACTCTTCTGGCCTTGGGGAGGAAAAGAAGAAGAAACAACAAAAATGGAAGCCTTTTCCCTGTGTGCCTTTGAGAGAAACAAGAAGAAGAAAAAGAGGGGGTCCGGGGTTAGCTATACGCGGTACGCGACTAGCCAAAATTGGCTATGATTGATGTAATGGGCTGAAAATCTGGTAATGTGCAAGCGCGGGTGTGTTGAGTATGTGGGGAAAATGTTTTATTGAAAAAAAAATATTTTTACCCAGTTAGAGGGGGGTCCCATCTAGGCCGATTATACGCGGTACGCGACTGCCTAAAACGGGCTAGCAAAGGCAGAGTGGTCTAAAATTGTTATCAGCTGCTAGCGCGGATGAGATCTCGTAGAATATGAAGTCAATGGTATAAAAAGTGTATTATTTGCCAAGATTTCAGGTCCGTATACGCGGGTGACCAACAGGGGGAGGAATGGACTGACCATGGTGAAAAATTGATTATTTGCAAGCGTGGGTCAGTTTTATGGGAAAGTGTTAATAAAAGTTTGAATGGGATATTTTTAACGATTTTGGCAGATCAATATACGCGGTATACCAAGTACGGGCGGCAGATTTTGATCATCCACTAGTGTAAGTCAATGTTAAGAAACATTTGATCGAACATACAATAGAAGTACATCAAATTCTGCCTAGCTACGAGCGCGGATGTTTTTAATTATAAATATGAATAAATACCTTTTTGTAAGGTACGAAAAGTTGAGCATCGACCACTCTTATATAAACTTGGTTTCAACCAAATTACCAGTGCTGCAGTGCCTTATTATACACGAGTGGCCAAAATGTTGTCAGCAAATTTGTTGAAAAAACACAACAACGTTGATTTATGATAATTTGATGCATTAAAATTGAATGACTACTAAAAATAATTTATATTTATGATAATTATAGTCACGCGTCGGTTATATAATGACATTATTTATCAATTTTGGCTTTATTCACGGCCTATACAAAGTTGACGTATATACTGTATACCCCGCCGTAGCATAGAACAATTACCCCAGCCCTGTAAACAAGTTAAGGTTAAATGGATCAAAAAAATTAAACTGTATTAATTTGATTCTGCATTGATCACAATAAAATATAGTAATATATTACCATTCTGCGTTAGAGACATCCCAGACAGCCTGTATGTGAGACAAGCAATTTTTGCCATTTCTGCCAATGGCCATTTATGCCAATGGATGTAGCTTATTGCAATGAACTTGTTTGCTTGGTCGTTTTTGCATAGTTCTCTTGTTAGATGGCGACTCCTTTGAGTGGAGAAATGAGCAGAGACAGCGGAAAAATGAGTGGAGCAGTAGTCCAGGGCTACTTGAAATGCAATGACTCTATTATATTGAAACTGTGTGATGGGCAGACAGGACAAACACACCGACAATTTTAGCATTTTAATGTAAATTAGCCTCTTGACTCATTTTTTTAAATTCATTTCTCCGCTCCTTCTGCTTATTTCTCCACTTACCGGCTCAGTCCGTCTGTCGTTTAGAGGCTAGAAAACAAGTTCATTGTACATATTGAAGTTTGCCTGGGTCCATGTTATACCTGTACTATCCTATTGTCCCATTTTTTTAGATTGAATATAGTGTTGAATAGGCACATTGCAAAAATACATAGTCACTTAAAATGATTCACGGGAATACATATATCATATAATTTATCCGCACATTTAGTTCTCTCGCACATTTACTACTCTCGCTATAAATCTCTATAAATCTTGCGTTTTACAGGGTGGGATTAAATATATGCCTGTATGTGAGCTATGCATGCCATATTTTAATACCAACATGTACTAGTTACATAAAATAATAAAGTATAAAATAGGTAATGCAGAAAATGAAAGTATAAAAGAGTAACAGCTTGGAAAGTTGCTTCGTGTTGACCTCCCACCCTGTACTACACACAAGTTGAAATTCGGACCCCAATTGGCATATACTGCACTGATACCGCATTAATTTTTCAATAATGATTACGTACTATACTAATGTTAGCTATTTTCAATCTAGTTGAGTCAGATCAGTTTTCAATTTTGGAATTTCTAACTATCAAAACAACAATATGCCTTTCAACCCCGAAAAATATCGAACCAGTCCTATCAAAGCGATTAAAATATATTTTTGGCAGTTTCTTTCTATTTTACATTAAACATAACCGCGCTGGTGCCTCCTAAAAAATTCAGCATCTGCAGGCTACTCCGTCCGGATTTGGCCACCCGCGTATATGGACCTGCCAACTCTACGCGATACGGCAAATGAAGTGTGGAATTATTTCTTTTGACAAGCACATAAAGTACACCCGCGCTTGTAAATTTGAAAAATATCAGCTCATTCCAAGCCCACTATCCAATTTTGAGTAGTCACGTACCGCGTATAATGGACCTAGATGGGACCCCCACCCCTAAATCAGTAAACCACAATATTTTTATTTTATTCCTTCATATTATGACTCCCCATACCAGCGCTCATAGCTTACAAAAAAATTGAATCCATTCTGACTACTCTGGCAGATTTTAGGTAGTCGCGTACCGCGTATAGCTAACCCCGGACCCAAAAAGAGGTGAGAAGTTGCAGTGACTAATCTGAGGATTGTTCCCACGAAAGGAGAACAACTTTCTTCTTCTTCAAAGGAACGTTCATTACACAGAGTTTTATTCCATTTCCGACCTCCCTGAAGATTAAGCTTTGGCAATTACTTTAGCGACGACCTTTGGGTAATATATTGTTGTATCCTTGGATTCCTTGCTTCCCAGGAGAGACCGAGAGCAGCTGCTTCTTCCATTGTAGCCCAAGGCGCTAATTATCTCTACTTTCTCCCGTTCCAAACGTTGACATCGAATACTAGGAGGGAGTAGTCGTTACCTACCAAAGAGAAAGTCCCTTTTACACCACACACAAAGAGATAAGACATCCTCCTTAGTTTTTGCTGCGACTTCCTTCTTTACTTTCCACTAGGATGCAATGTGCAAGACAGGTTTTTGTTTGTACTAAAGAGCTTTTATATCATTGAACGGAAGAAAGAGCTCACTTCTGTAAAAGGCTTCTGAAAGGTTGTAATAAATGGGGAAATATTTTGTCTCTGTAAGAAACTTCTAGCTAGTTCTAATAAGGCTTCGTCAAGTAGTGTTATTAATATGTGCAGGGCCCTCAAATTATATCATGAAATCTTTCCTTCAATGTATCATCAATCACTTTGCAATGCAGTACGTTATAAATTGATATAAACTGAGGTGCAGACATGAAGAGTGTGTTGCATGCACCTTTCGCGTATAGAAGCTAATAAATAATACTATAGCCTTCGCCAAATGAAGCTATATATTTCACCCGAGTTGATTATCTTCCACTTTTACTATAACTTGTCTGGACACTAGTCTGTACAATATTTAATTAGAAATTTCTTTAGCCTGTTTCTCACCCCTGAGTGACTTCCAAAGAAGATGGTCTCTAGTGTTGCGTGCCCGTTAGCGGACCCGTTCGCATCGCCGTTGGAGAAGTTGCCGCCGCTGCTCCCGTTGCTGTTGATGCTCGTCTTGGAGCGGCTCAGGAGCTTCGAGTCTCGCTTCGATTTGCTGCCGTTCATGGGAGCGCTGGAAGGGGAAATGTATGTATGTTAGATTTATTATGTTGATCAAAGACAACCAAGATGTACATAATTTGAGTCGCCATCAGGTAATATGTATTAAATTAAATAGCGATAGCATGTAAATACTCCGAGAATACATACAAAAACGACAAATTAGATGACATATTTATGTACAACATATTGAAAGGCACAGAAGAGCAGTATTGGATAATAATTTGGGCAGTTTTTCGTCTTTCGTATGTACATTTTTCTCCTCTTTTGGCATGCCCATGGGATCAATAACTTGGCCAGTCTTCCTCATCTTTGTCTGCAGGTCTTCTATTCCCTTTTGCCTCCATATGTGGATAAAAATGGCTTCTGCCATCACAAACACACAAAGAAGAAGGACAGATAAAATGCAAAGACAGGCAAAGAAAAAGCAGACCGACAAAACAA
>LR137556.1:0-12122 GCA_900659605.1 Tisbe holothuriae | reverse complement strand
TTTGTACGCGACTTTTGCGCCAAAATTAACCAGCTTTGTAGAATCACCGCAAGGAGGAGCCACTGTTCTTGGCCTTGAAGGGCACTCAGCTACTGTGTGCCGGACTCAGGTAAAATGTACGACTTGGAGACAGCATATATGAACCCGGTGTCTAGTTTTGCGACATAAAAAATGTAAACATTACCGACTTTACAGTATTACAATACTTAATTTTTAATTTATTATGTCACATAATATATAAAAATATATACAGTAGTATATTAATACTGCAGTCTGTATTTTCTAAGCATACACATAAAGTTAGTAATGACCAAGGGCGTAGACTACGATAGAAGTTCTCGTAGTTCCCGCCAAGGGTTATCTTGTCCAAGTGTACGCAGCTGCGTTCATCTATGACTGCAATTTTGAGTAGCTGAGCAGGGATCCCTTGAGAACACAAACTGTTGATTTTCTAGGCTATTTTTCGGGCTAAATCGGGGGGTTCTGGTCTGACATAATTAATAAAAAGTCCCAATAATTAATTGTGTGGCCTTTTGACTAGAGATTACCTGTATTCTATAGGGAAATGGTGACGCCATAAGTTTATGGCCCAAGGAAGTATGCTGGCATTAAACTCAGCTTTCGTCCCTAGGTACGTTCTTTCCTCCCCTAGGGCTGCCATAAAAGCAAATATACGGCCATATTTGGCTATATTGAGTGCAAACAACCAATTCTACAGTGTTAAAAGTGATATAATACAAGTTCTAAGCTCATATACGATAATACAAGTAGATATAGCATACATTTTAGGACCAGAAAAGGTTCGTGTTGTAAATATGCTAAAGAGTATATACCAATTTGACTATCAATTTTTGTAAACTTCTGGTAGTCCTGTTTCTCTGGAGAAGAATTGCCCATGAAGTCCCGAATCTTTATCTCATTATTACACCTAAATTAATTAGGAAAGAGGGTGCAATGTTGATGTTAAATTAAAGGCAGAATTCATATATTCAAGTAACAAATAAAACTCCTAAGCTTGTAAGCATCTAAGTCCTATTTTATGCCCTACAACCGTCTGTACTGTCCATTGTATTCCCTTTTTAGACTTTAGGCCAAGAACAGTAGCTCCCTCTTTAAGAGAAAACAGAAAGCTTGGAAATTTTGGCGCGAAAGTCGCGTACAAAGAACCCAATTGCCCGACGAAACTAATAAAACTCCATTCGGCAGTAAATGTATTCATTGTATGGTCGGGTCTGTGTACTCGTAAGCGTCCCTCAAGCTCATTTTTCATGGGCAGAAAGATCTTTTATTATATCCCTATCGACAATGCGACGAGAGTTATGGCCGCATGGTTTGCAGAATGTGTTTTTCAACTCTCTTAGACCATGACTTTGAATATAATGGATCTTTCTCTTCCTCAAAAGTGTGTATGGGCTTTTTGATGGTTATGGCTGGGTTTCCCCTTTGAAGTGGGCTACGCTTTATTGTTATTGGGCATATTATCGGGGTATTGGCAATATGGAGATATTTTCGCCAATTATGAGTTGTGGCTTTTTTTCATGCCAAGAGGGGAAATAGGTCGTGGTTTGCATATTTAAGTAGAATGTAGGCTTGTAAGGTGCTAACTTAAATTCGACAAGGCACATGAGATGTCACATGTATTAATAACAATATTTTGGGCTTAATTCCAGGCAAGCCAATGAGACCATGACAGACGGCTAGAGCGACATTCCCGCGCCAACCATGTCGTCCCCATCTTCCGTCTCTTCCTCGGAAGAAAAACCACATCTCCGAGCCAACTCGCATGCTCCACCTCCCCGCCTCCGAGTCCCAGACGACGACGATGAAGGAATCGTCTCTGACGACTCACCCACTCTATCTCCTCCGAGCACATCCTCCTCCGAAGGCTCTTCCTCCCCCTCACCTCCGAAACAGACGCCTCCGAGCAGAGAGAATGCAAAGCTCAGCAAAGTCGGAGGAGACCTCCGAAACCTACAACGATTCCTTAGATCCATAGGGTTGCATAAGACTGTAGCAGACCGAGCTGATGGCGACCCAGTCAGAAGTGCTCGAGTCTTTGGCAAGGATCTCATAACGCACCTAAACGAGACCAAGAATGAGAGTGAGTTATATAAGCGCGGAATGTTTCAGAATGGAGTCACGCAACCTCTCGTATTTTTTCAGTTCCGTCAGTGGTGCGCATTTGCAGTGAGTGTATCGAGAAACGGGGGATGATTGATGGAATCTACAGACTCTCCGGGATATCATCGAATATTAGAGCACTTAAGTATGTCAAATTATTTAATTAATTAGCTATGTATTAAATTATATATTATACAGGATTTGCTTTGAGGAAGCAACTGAGGAGGAATCCTTGAGCATCTTGGACCCATCTGACCCGGCAATCCGACAAGATATCCACAGCATCTCCTCGCTGTTGAAGTTGTATTGCCGGGAGCTTCCCAACCCACTGTGCACGTTCCGGTTGTACGATCGGTTCCTGAGGGCGGCCAAGGTGGCCGAGGAGTTTAGACTGGGCGCTTTAAGGAGCGTCATACAAGATTTGCCTAAGGAACATTATAGGTAAGGTTTTACATTATGTTTATAATATGCAGTACAAATGGCAGTTTTCAAAGACTTTCTTGCTGAACTATTTTCCTAGTTGCCGTACATTATCCCCGAATAGCTAAGTGATGCTGACTTCTTCACCCAAACTTTTCCCCCGTTCTACATTAATAATTCACTTTAAAGTGTAAATTCCGACCTCTTTTGCATTTTTTTCATCGCTAGGGAGACCAAAAAAGCAAGAGAGCGGAAGGAGGAAAAAGCGACTTTCGCTTGGAATAATAATATAAGAAGAAAGTTGGGACTTATTCTTGTTCTTATCTTCCCTTCAGGGAGGAGGAGGTAGAGCGAAAAAAGTTCGCACAACCTTGGGGGCTTCGCGAAGACCAAAGAAGAAGCTGGGGATTCCAGAATGAATAATTATGTCTTCTGGTGGTTAACCATACGCTAGCCAATTACTAATACATAGGTTTTTACTGGTACTAATGCAATAATTCACGCTTTTCATTAAGTCTCAGTTTTCAATATATTAGATGTGGACTAACTGTCAACCCTGGTCTACTTGCATCCATTGCTTCTGCGTCGTAAATGTGGTTGTCAGTGACAAAGAGTCCTCAATCTTTTTTTTCCTTTATTACGTTTACGTTGGACAAGAAAATGAGCTTTCCCCTTTCTCTCTTTCCTCCGTCAACTACCGAGATAGACAATGAATAAGACGAGTCTAGGGGATATAAAAGTCACATTTAGCATGTCTACTATGTACAAAAATAAAACATATGTTGTGAACTGGTTACCTTAGGCAAATGAACCTTACTTTTCCAGCACCCTGTCCTTCCTAATGCGCCACCTCAGCCTCGTCTCCCAACACGGCGCCACCACCGGCATGACAGCCAAGAACCTCTCCATCGTGTGGGCGCCCAACCTGCTCCGCCAGCGCCCACTCACCGACGACCCGCACGTGGGCGACACCCAATCCCAGAACCTCCACGACATTGCCCTCCAGTCCACCTGCACCGAGTTCCTCATCGAGTACTGCGAGCTGCTCTTCTCAGAGTCGCTGACGGACGCGTCCGCCGCCAGGACGTTTGACCTCGGCATCGAGCTGTCCACGAACGGTCAGGAGAAGGAGATTGACATCGACTCGGCCATCGCGGCAAAGTCCTCGGCGGGTGAGACGGCGACTGCGACGAGGCGGCGGCGGGCAGTGTCGATGAGATCGAGGCCAAAGTCCATCGCCATCTCATCCGCGTCGTCGTATCAAGAGTCCGTTCCGAAGAGAGAGCTGCTAACGCCAGAGGAAGACCCTGGAACGGAGAAGAAGCGGGCACCAAGGTAATTAGAGGTCATTATAGATAATTAAATGGTTTAATAACGGCTATTTGCAGGTATCACACGGTGATCAACTTGGAGCGGTCCAAGTCCTCGGTCCACGTGTCCACGGCCCTGTCCCCGAGCAAGGATCGGACGTCGTCCCTGATGACATTCTTCCAGAACCTGAGGCGGAAGGAGAGCACGACTCAGGCCGTGTCGGATCAAGTGGTTAATAAGAACAAGGGGTCGAGACTCATGCATGTAAGTTTTAATTGTACGCGTATACGCCATATCCATGCCATGGCTGAAGACAGTCCACGTAAAGCTTATCGACTTCAGATTATTGATTATGACGAAACAGAGGGTCAATTTTAGCTGCAACATTTTGTGCTGGTGACTCCTAACGTCTCGGGACACTACGTAGAGTCTAGTTTTCCTTTCACTGCGTAGAATCTCTTGCTTCGTAGAATCAAGTCTTTAGTGAGCCGCGTAGAAGTAGTGACTCGTTCTACGCAGTCCTTGACAGCTGCCCCTTGACTCTACGGTGCGCGGATTTTGCGCATGCGCAAGATCTGTTCAATGAGTTTAAACTTAAGAGTATTTTAAGGTCTTTGGAGAGGTTCTGTTCAAAGCAAAGCAAAATTACCGATAACCGATAATAACAACTTATAAAGTGTCAGACTGGATTGCAAGAAAGGACTTACTATACCTATTTTTGGTAGAGAGCATGTGACAATCTTGTAACTAAGTATAAATATACAGTGACTGTCGTGCCTTATGTAAACTGCATTCATGATGCATTAGTCTCCCGTTTGAAGGTAAACTTTCAGACAAACTGAATGCTCTCTTAATCCTTTCTCTGAGAGTAGCCAATTTGTAGCATCAAAAAGCATCAGACAACGGTTTAAAACTTTATTTTGGCAAATACATTTTTCTTTGGGAAACAAGAGAATGTTTTCTCTTGTTCAGTCCTATCAATCAAATCGGAAAGAAGGGGGAAAAGTAAGAAAAACTTCAGCCAAGCTCAAAGTTATTTTTCGGGCGGATTTTTTCCCTCCGTCAAATTGTTGGCGTTCCAAAACTGTATTCTGGCATTAGGGTTGCCAATAGTTGAAATTGTTTTAAATAAGGCATTCTTTGACCTTCTAAACTATTCAACATGTGTACGCAAGGACCTTAATATTAGCTGTAATTACTTAACTAAATGGCAACCCTGTTTTATCTTGAAGGAGAGAAATATGTTTCAATTTGTCACGGCAGCAGCGAAATATAAAATAAGATGAGGCCTCCTCTTCTCCTTCATTCCGCTGCCTTTATGTCTCAAATCGAAATGGGATTTTCTTCTTCCACCCATCTGGATTCGTCTGGGCAAATAAAGAGAACCACTCTCCTCAGTCCTCACCAGACGAAAGCAAATAGGATTTTACGAATATTCAATTTACTCTCCTCAGATATTCAATCAACATTTAGGCATTTTCTCTCAGTCGTGTGTATGTGTGCCAGTCAGGAGAGTATGAATAAAGAATCCATTTGAGGGCAAAGTTGGACGTCATATTGTACCTTTAAAGGTGGTTTAGGACCCCAATGATGCTGCCAAGGGGTTTCTTCTTCTTCCGCCTAATGGTGACATCTGGGCTTACGAGATAAAAGCAAACTGTCAGGACTGACAAAGTATTTTTGTCGCTCCACAGACATTTTATTGGGCTAATACGAGCCAGAATTGACTTTAAGAACATTCTAAAATACAATATAGGTAGTTAGAGAGCTCTGAAAGTGAAATGTCTAAGAAATTCTGCTCAGACTCTGGCTTGAAGGAAAGCACATATTTTGGCATTTTTTCCTAGACATTCATGTTTTTATCCTTGTGAAAGCAACACTGTTGCATTTTACGCTTGCAAGAACAACTCGCGATTCGTTCCCAAAATGTTTATACAGCCTCTATAAAGTACCCACCACCACTCACAATATTATGCTAATTCAACTTCATTTTTATCCACATATTCTGTGTATACACAAAGCACACATTCCCTCTTTTTTAGAGCTCGATTATACACGAGCGAAAAAATACCTTTGCTGATGATAAACATCGAGTTTTGCGTCTTGGCTCAGTCGTCCAAGAATAAAAAATGTACAGTTTTGAAGGGTCTCCAAGTTGGCATTAGATTGATAAATTACGAGGCTTTGAATCATCATATTGACATAACCTTAGTTTTCTAAGTTTAAATCAGAAGGACAATATTCATAAGCATGTAATACGCGCTCGTAATATTATATAACAGTTGTTTTGCATTGAATTTCTAGCAGTTCTTTAAAACAATTTGCATTATTTTATGCCTACTCCCTGCCAAGTGTAAACAGTATCATTAACTTTTGCGTGCAAAAATATGTGAAACATGCCTATTATATTCTGAACATGAATGGGACCCTTTTATAGTGATTAATCAGTGTCATTGTGCAATATGACCATTATAAGTTGCATTTTAGAAAATCTACTTAATGTTTAAAAATTCCGCCTAGACTCCTTAACACCATCAGGCAATGAAATTGATGACTCATTAATCACAAAAAGGTCCGCACATCTGTGATCTATCCTAGCTTATTCCAAGAGCACATGAACAAAACAACCATTTGCAGCACATTTGCTGCCACAGGTGATAAATGAAGCTTTAATTGTCCCTTTAAACCAGATCGTTTGAGGGAGGAGTCCAACTTTTACATAAACCATTAAAATATTTGACATTGAAAACACTTTCCGACACTAAATTATCTTTTTCTCTATGGTTAACGCATGTAAATGGGACAAAAACACAATCATAAACTTGCTAAAAATGGAACAAGAATAGCTCCAGGATAAGGTGCTAAAACAATGCCTACAAGTGGGTGGAAAAGGCAACACATGATTAATTTCTAAAGACACCCATTAATTAACTCTATTGTTATCCATTTATAAAAACAAATAGTTGAATTATAGCCACTCATTATTAACATTTTTGACAAACTGACCTGAGAGACTTCGATGCCTGCAGAATTTAATTTTAAGCCCGCGTGTGTTTTAAGGCGTTTTTCATTCATTCATACGAAAAATTTAGACAAAAATATGTGCGGCCGCGCAACGACGCACATGCGGCTGCAGCCAAGACGTCGCACACGCGCGCTTTTCCCCTCCCGGGAGCATAATTTTACTACATATTTGTTGCAAGGTTAGTTTCGTATTGAAGACAGTGCCGTGTACATGCCAAACGTTAACAAATCGTCCTGGTGAGAGAATATAATGTGATTATTTGATAAAATGAGAATTAAATTGGTTTTGTGCCGATGGTGGAAATGAGATTCTTTATGACCGACCTTGAAGATTTAATGCCAAATGATACTGCAACATTCCGACAGTTAGGCATTATTATTGCTTTATTGTTTCCTGTTTTGAACAGAGGAAGAAGAATTAAGGAGTACGAAAGGAGTTTGTATTTGGACGTAAAACATACTTCAATCGACATAAACGAGTATCTCTTATTTAACATGCATTCATGAGAAGTTTTTCTAAATATTATGAGTAGTACCCAACTCCACAGAACAAGTAAGTTCTGAATTTTGAGACTCCATGGTGCAATTTTTATGACACTCACATTTCATCAAATGACGGAAATCATAATAAACCCCAACTTTACTTCTTCCTCCAGAGCGCCAGCGCCCTTCCGGTGACGTCCACTTCCCCACCCTCCAAACCAGAATCCAAGTCCGAACACAGACGACGTAAGCGAAAACTCCTCCGAGCGGCCAAGAGCTCCGAGTGCCTCAGACCTCCGATTAGTAGAGTCACATTCTCAGAGCCCCCGAAATCAGGGGACAGTGACTGCAGCGACCAGAGACCGGAGCGGCCGGCGAGGGTCAAGGCGGCAAAGTCCGAGGTCTGCCTGGGTAGGCCATCGGAAGACAAGGTTGCTAGTTCGGAGGTCAGTCCAGAGTCATCGAACTACAGCTCGGAGGAGGGATCGACCACTGACGTCATTGGCGAGGTCAATGATTTGCAACTGAGGTGAGATTTAACCGTATCAAGGTTTACTGTTATATGATACCTCCATATTTGACCTCCTTTTGGCGTGATATGCGAGCAGAATGCAAGTCTAAAGTTAATTTTTGGCAACCCATTTTCGGTGACCCTGATCTTGAGCTAATGATCCTTTTGGCCCCACAATGTAGAAATGTTAAGGAGGCGATGAAAAAAGTTGGAGGATATTTGAGGTTGGTGCCCTTTTCACTCTGGGAAAATGACATTAACGGCGCAAAATGGGACTTGAACATGAGTAGAAAAACAATAAAGTGAATAGACTTTCGGGGGAATAACAATGGCTTAATAGTACGGCCCTTCAATCTTGATTAATCTTAAGTTTCTTCTCTCTCAGGATCCTTTCAAACCCATTACCCACTCTCAGGTTCTTTAATTCCTTGAATTGGCATGCAAATCCCTTTCCTCCGTCGAAGCATAAGAAAAACTTTAACCCAATTTGAATATTTAAAAGCCTTTTTGTGCCATGATGATGAGTTACCGTTGCGCAACCTCTTGTTTAGAGCCTTTTTTGAATATTCAATCTAAGGCATTCTTGTGCCCGTGAATTACGTTCACGCATCGATGAGAGAACAAAAAAGGATTTTGCCTGTAAACAGATTGTACCCTTTAACGGGGATTTACAATGCAAATAGGATTTTTATGGATACAAAACGATAACAAGGACGTGTAAATATGACCATTACTCCAAAATTGGAGTGGTATAAAATGTCAGATATAATGTTGATAGCCCCTTGTTATGATATTTTGTCATCAAACAGTTATCTGTTAGACACCGCAACACATGGGAACATTTATGCGCACATTTAAATCGCCCATTTAGCGTTCTCTTCAAACCCACACACATTTAAGGGTGTCATACGATGTTATAGGACGCCCACAAGAATGCACAGTTTTATGACAACGACAAAATACCTCTATCATGTCTTTTTATATTTGCAACAACGTTAAAAATATCTAAACGACGTCATTAAGACCATTTAGTCTAACGACACGTGTAATTGTTGCAGCTTCGAGTCCGAGGAGAACGAGCTCAAGATGATGAACTGCATGATCGACTCGGAAGACTTGCAAGGCTCAGCGAGTGACCTGCAAACGAGCCAGCCACTGAAGACGCCATCTGACGGCGGACAGAACCTGCACCAGAAGCGGATGCGGCTACGGGACAAACTCCGACGGCGATTCGCGTCCCCTGGCAGCGCACGGGCAGCATCGTCCGAAGACCCGGACCGCAAGTCTCTCAAGTCCAAGGTCGCATCCGTGCTAATCTACCCCATCGCGAAGGCCGCGTCCAAGAGCAGCAGCGGATCGGGTGCAAGCGGGTCCAATGTGTACAGTTGTAAGGTTGAGCTTCGGAATGAGCCGTCAGAGGGCGTGGGGAACAACCGGGTTCGGCGGCATAAGAGCTACTGCGGGGAGATTGATGTTGATTCGGTCAAACAGAAGGTTGAGGAGGAGATGCGGAGGGTTAAACTCCCAGGTATTTAAGCTAATTAGCTATTAGTGACGCTGCAAATGTGTAATGGCGTGATATGCCGCCCAATTAAAAAGTTTGTTGCAATTTTGTGTGTGAAGTTTTAAGTTGTCAACTGCAGTTTTTCACATGTCCTCGACAGAACGGATGAAGGGGGAAACACATTTCCCGGGCAAATTATCATGATTTCGCTTAATTTCAGGGTTGACATTTCATTATATTACTTTCACTGTCATCGCTTACCGTTAATTAAGCTCTGCATCATGTTGTTGTTCCCAGAGAACTTTTATTGTGTACCTAACGAGCTTCTCGTTCCTAATTCTTTATTGCAGATGCCTCGGCGCTGAATTTCTCCTCTGAGAAGAAGAAGAGCAACAAGACGAGGAGGAAGAACAAGGAATTAGACGAGGAAGAAAATAATGGTGAGAATAAGAATCTCTCAGGCTAATTCATACTTTGGCTACTGATATGATTGGCTATGTTGCCATTTCTGGTTCACACGGCTAGAATCGTACTCTACCATTTGATAGAAATCGTATAATGACACCCTCATCTTCTTGCAGACCGTACGCGTGCCAATGCAAAGAAGACTGAGGACAGTTCATCGCAGGACTCAGCCGCGATCGAATCTACCGAAGAAGAAGACAGTCTCGTTAATGAGTTCACCGCCGCGTGGGACCTCAAGAAGTCCGAGATGGAGACCATTCGGGAGGAGTTGCACAACCTCGCCTTCGAAAACCACTCCTACGCGCCGACCAAGGCTGAGTCCGCGTGCTACAGTCTGCCCCCAATGACCCGCTTGCAGCAGCAGCAGGACAGCGGGTTTGAGGAGAGCGCCAGTGGGAGCTCACCGTCAAGGTCTCCCGTCGATCAGCCCAGCTATGAGAACGTAGAGTTCGAAGAGGAGGAAGAGCTGCCAGACTATCAGAATGTGGAGCTGCCATCTGGCGGACAGAAGCAGAAACGGATCAAACCGCCGAGGAAGTTCGAGCCGGGAGTGTATCAGAACATTGACTATGTCACACCGCCTCCACCACCGCTACCAGTCAAGCATTTCGGCGACGATGAGTTTGAATCTCCAGTCTATGAGAACTACGACTTTGGCGAGGAGTCCGTCTACCAGAACATGCTCGTGCACCGCGGCCGCATCGAGGGCGTCAACGCTGACAACGCCGGCCGGTTGAAGCAGAAGCAGCGAGCGCGCGCCCGCAGCACCGACATCGTCGGGGATGATGAGGTCTATGCTCAGGTCAAGTTCCTACGGAAGAGCGTTCAAGAGGTGAACGCGCTGCTGGAAGATGGGGCCAAGAAGGCGTGTAGTAATAGCAAGAGGGCGTCTAGGGCGGCTAATGGGTCGTACCCGACGAGTAGGCAGAGGAGTAGTAGCACGTCTGTAGTGCCCAGTCCGAGCTCTCTTGTGATACCAAAGCCAAGTACTACTAGACCAGCAGGTCCGACCATCAAGCCGCCCATGATACCTAGCTCTGAGCAGCGGCGGGCAAACTTCCAACAACTGCTCAGCAAGTTTGATGATAATGCGAGTTGTGTTAGCAAATCGGCAGAGGACCGCAAGATGTCACTTCCAGTTACGATGAACCCGGCGTACACTCCTCCGAAGGGCGCCTCCGAGGCTCGGAGGAGGCAGAGTGAGCTGCTGATAACTCGCCGCGCGTCCACCAAGGGACTTATCACGGAATGGCGGCGGAAGGAGAGGGAGCTACAGAAATAGAAGAAGAAGAAGAAGAACATTAAGATAAAGAAAGTTGTTGTTTTTGTTGGCACAAGAAACTTACACACAAGAGAACTTTGTGGAGCTATTATAAATGTACGACCATCAAAGCATGTAAAAAGCCTCATACAGGCGAATAAAGAGGTAAATATAACTGCAGTTTGTAACAAAGGGAAGAAGAAAGTTCTAAAAAAGCAACAAAGAACGAGAGAGCAACAAGCCAAAAAGTATGGAATAATAAAAGGTCTTATTAAAGTAAGAAGGAAGTTCTCTCTTGATGTTATTCACTTTCCCGAGAGGGTTTCCAACGGAAAGAAACCTTAATAGAAATTACTTTTTAAAAGTAATATTATAAATATTCTTTCTCATTTCTTCATGCTCATCTTCATCGCCTTGAGGTTTTCGACCGTGTCCAGCGGAGGGGTGAGCACGCCGAACTCAGTGATGATCCCGCCCGTGATGAGCTCAGCCGGGGTCACGTCGAAGGCGGGATTCCACACGGAGATGCCTGGAAAGATTTTTTTTTTAAATTCGGATAATGAAAGAGGGTGCTTTAGTTTGCTTTGTCTTGGTTCAACATAATTTAAACTGTATCTCGCAAGCTGCTAGATAGCTTTACAGGGTTGTCATTTTTTTCAGACAATGACTCTAATGCATTTCATTCTATTTATAGCTCAAAGCAAAGGATAAATTTTCACTCCAAAACTATGCAAACCGTCAAGCCTGCTATATCCTGTCGGACTAAGTGGTGGACGCCCTATATCCCTACGTACCTTTAGCCGCGACGTTCTCCTTCTTCGGACACCCGCAGCACGTCATCTCCTCCCGCTTCCTCTCCTCAATGGGAATCCCGTCGCCGGTCGGGATCTCCAAGTCCACCGTGGTCGTCGGGCACGCCACGTAGAACGGGACACCGTGCGCCTTGGCCAGCACCGCCAGCTGGTACGTGCCGATCTTGTTGGCGGTGTCGCCATTGCGGACGACGCGGTCGGCGCCAACAC
>LR137553.1:12340-24030 GCA_900659605.1 Tisbe holothuriae | reverse complement strand
TGCTCACCGGCGGGAATGCTGTAGGATTATACCTGCCACACTATCTGCGAGTAGGAGGAGAGTCTGCAAATTTCTACGACTCCCTCCCACACCCTTGGAACGTCTACCCAGAACATACGGCGGTATCCACCGGAGAGGTGGCCAGACTCAGGCAGGGAGGAATGGGGGGAAAGTTTGACGGGGACCCGCTCACCTACTTCTCGTTCCGAAGCCAGTTCATCGAAACCTTCCATAGATTGGACGTGAGGGTGGGTGTCAAGTTTGGGGCCCTGATCACGGCGGCAGGAAAAGCATTGGATATAGCAGCACGTACGGCGGAGCCAGGCGCTAGGGGCTACTCCCTCATCATCCGCAGGCTGGAGAATAAATTTGGCGGTACTCAGAGGCAGCTGAGCCTATACATCAACCGTATCAATGCGCTCCCACCAATTGTCAAGTCTGATCTCAACACATTACAGGAGTTTGCTGACCTACTTGAGGGATATCAGGCAGCTCTACCGCTCGATCGGCAGGCAGAACGCAACTCACACTCGCACGTAATGGCCATGCTCACCAAGCTGGACCTGGACTTAGCAAGGGAATATAGAAATTACTGTACCACACAGGGCTTCCAGGACGAGTACGACATTGATCAACTGGTCGCCTGGCTGCAACTGTTCCCCATCAGGCATCTACAACAAGAAGAAATTCTACATGGAGACTCGGCAACCGCCACCGCTCATGTGAGAACAACCACAAGCACAAGGCCACAAGGAGTGGCAGCAGAGGCGCGACCGTCTCTTTACCCATCGGTGAAGGACCCCCATTGCCCCATGTGCCGACTGCCGGACCACGAGTTACCCGATTGCCAACGATACCTCCAGAAGCCGCTCAACCTCAGGATGAATCTAGTGAGAGGGCTGGAGGTTTGCCGCCAATGCCTGCAGGATGGACATTTCCAAGAACAGTGCACTGCCAAGAAATGCGCACAGCCTGGCTGCGGAAAAGAACACCACGAAACTTTACACGGCGCATTCTTCACCACGCCAAACAGAAAGAAAGCCACCGCTACATGTGTTCAAGATCACACGGACAAAGACTCCTTCGACACGGATCATCTCATCCAACAGGCCACATATTTCCCCGTAGAGGAGGACGAAGAAGAGGAAGAGGTCTTTGACCCAACAGTTAACACCAGGATCTACATAAACGAGGACTCTCCCACTATGGACGCTACTTCGGAGAGTGGTGGCCTGTTTGATGCGGGCTCTCTGTTGGAGACCGATACTACGTCGGAGAGCAGTAGCTCGTTTGGAGCGGGCTCTCCGTCGCGGGTCAAGGAAGGACAGCTGTGTGCAAATCAACCAAAATTGCAGTACAAGAAGAGTTCTTCCAGCGCCGACTACTGCTGCCGGACGCAAGCTAGACGGAAATTCTACGCACCCCGTGCACCATACCGGGGAGGATTGGCAGAAGCAACATCAGAGCTACAGACCTGCGCGGCGCTCGTCTCCGAGCTACTCTATGAGAGATCCCTTACGGCTACTGGCAGAGTGGGAAAAATTGGCCAAAACGAGGACAGTTTGCCCCGAAATATCACCGTCAAAGTGCATGGGAAGTTGTATCAGCTGGACATCCGAGCCCTGGCACCGGCGGTGTCGGGCTTGGAGGAGGAGGAAATAAACACAGCCTGATACAACACCATCATAAACCATCCCATCACCCCATACATTGCCACATCGTCACATCCAAATCATACCCTTTTAAGAAATGAAGTTTTTACTATTTCTTGGTTTTTACAATTACAGATTTAATTTGCGCTTTTAATTTTTACTGTTTTATCTAATTCCAAAGCCTTTCTGCAGCGCTCAGCGGCGGCCCTTTTTTCGGACGGCAACTCCGTGCACTCCTAGCTTGACACAGGCAGCAGAGAAACATTGAGAGGCGGAGGGAAAAGGAGATAAGAACAAGCTTGGAGCTCAGCATTCGGCGGTGCGCTCCTTTTGGCGCTCAGCGACCCAAAGAAAAGAACAACAAGCAGCAGCGGCAGCATGACCACGGGGAGAAAACCCAGGAGGCGAGGCACACGGCACAGGATCCAATAGGCCCACCAGAAGGCGGGGCGCACAACGCAGAGTACTGTGGCACCTTTCACTCCAGTAGTAACTCGTTTGGAGTGAACTGGAAGGGAAGCGCGCAGACGAGGGTGCACAACGCGGAGTCCCGTGGCAGCTTTCCCGCCAGTAGCGACTTGTTTGGGGTGGACTGGAAGGGAAGCACACAGACGAGGCGCTCGACACGGGGTTCATGGACCCCCTCCGGTTGTAACTCGTTCGGAGTAGACTGTGAGGCGTGGGGGACGATATTGGAGGGAAAACGATATGCGGATATGGAGCGACAAAAGGCTCCCGATTACCCAGGCGGGGCCACCGTTGTGCTCAAGGATAGAGGGAAGTTGTACGAAGTCATTCCCTACCAACCAGATCACAAGTCTCCGTACACCAAACGGACCCAGATGAACTTTGGCCATGGGCGGCCGAGCTCGGTGAGGAGGAGAGAAAGGCTCAGCTGAGCCTTATCAGGCAAGTGGAAGCAAGGGTGTGTGATTTCTTCACACCGGACGTCCTCCCGGATGAATTACAACTGAGGGGAAGAGTGCTCGGCTATAAAACAGTGTATGAAGAGTTCAAGGATGGTCTGTCAAGGGCAGTCACGTGCAAGGAGGAGCACCTCTGCCAAAACATTACCCTGCTCGGCCATCCAATGCCCGAATCAAGTCCATTCAAACCTGTCGGGGTTGGAATTCGTCACTGAGTTTTCTCGTCACAACGCCCATGTCGGCAGGTGCCCCCCGATCTAGCGCGGAGGACATTGCATTGCTGGAGGAGAAAAGAGAGATTTAATTTTTCTTGAAAGTGGCGGCATGAGGACTCATGCAAGAAAAGAGGACATTGGACCGGTCTTGGCATCCTCACCATCAGCCGGCAGCACCCAGCCACAAGGCGAGCACGTGATCGCATTGAAGACGGCGTGATTGATCAAAGAGAGATTGCCAACCTTAGTAGTAACTCGTTTGGAGTAGACTAAGCAAGGTCAAGGAGGAGCAGGGTCGCCGGGGAGCAAGGGCTTGGAGGAGCAAGGTCATGGAGGAGGAGATCATCAACCTGGCCAAGGGTCTCAGAGGCCAAGGGCAGCATGACCGATTAACCCTAGTAGTCCCTAGTAGCAACTCGTTTGAGATAAACTAGGCAAGGTCACGGAGGAGCATGGACTCCAAGGTGGTCTGCGCCGTGCTACTCGGAGCACCTACGGGAAACTGAATGGTTGTACGCACTGCAGCCGCTCTGATAACAGCGAAAGAAACAAATCTGGCAAACAGTGCTACTGCACACCATCATTGACTTCTGGCTGTTCCCCACCTTCACTCTTGTGGCAGCTAACATCAACACCAGCTTCACCAACTGTCCGGGGAGGCCGGCAAAGATTAACGGCGGTGTGGACCACTTGAGAGACCGAGCGGGGCCGTCACTGGGCGTGGGACTTTGCAGGACCGGGGGGGATTGTTGCTGGACAAGATGTGGTGGATTCAGGGGGAGACCCTAGGCATGTGGGCTTACTGGCCAAAGGCAGACGGGCTTCTGGCAAGTAGACTGGAAAGGGATGCTCTCATCATGACATGATGCTGGATGTAACCGGGCCGGCGCCAAGGAGATCGGGGCGACTCGGAGGAGGTTGTTCGAGCGCCGGCAAGCTCAGCGGCTGAGAAGAGAGGAGCTGTCATGCTGAGTGCTGAGAAGAAGAGAAGAGCTGAGTGCTGCGTGTTTTGTGGGGGAAAAGAAGAGAATAAAATCAGTTGCTGGGGAACTTTGGAGCTGAAAAGTAGCCATCTTGGGTTTTGTGTTTTATTCTTTCTTTCTCTTGTAGTCTTGGTCGCTTTGGTACTGGTATCCTGCCCTAGGAACGAACAACTGGCGCCCAACGTGGGGCACTGGACACGGAGTGCCGAGGACGCAAGACGAGCAGCAGGCAAGGCTCGCCACACGCACGTCGGCGGAGGTCACCCACGGGGGAGAAACACGCCGGTGAGGAGACGCTGGCGAGGGCAAATGGCCGCGCTACTCGCACAATCTACCTGAGATCGATAATAAGAGCAACTCTACCGCCTACAAGATGCCGGAGAAAGACCCCAAGGCAAACTCAAATGCCGACTCGGTCAAGAATAAGCCCGGTCCTGGGCCCATCAAAGACAGGTTAAGGAATAACCGACATAACGCCAACCGTTCTGACAGTAGCTCGTTTGGAGCAGAGTCAGAGCGGCCACACACAGTTGGTCCTAATGACAGTAGCACGATTGGTGCAGAGTCAGCAGGATCACTACAGGGAAGAGATAGTAGCTCGTTTGGAGCAGAGTCTCAACCCTCAACCGCGGCAAAGGGTAGTAGCTCGTCTGGAGCAGACCCTGCGCCACCAGCATCAGCAGCATCAGCAGCCGCAGCGGCGTTACAGGCCATCAAGAAGAGGGTGACCAGATCAACGTCAAAGTCCGCCTCCAATCAATCGTCACCAACCACGTCTCCACTCCGAGCGCACGACCAGTTTTGCGAGGCAACGCCGAGGTCAAAGGATGACAAACTTCAAGCGGCTCTCACCAAGGCAGCAGGACAGCTCTTTTCTCCAAAAGCTACCAAGGACTGCCCCTGCCAAACCGAACTGCTCCAAGCGGAGCAAGAAGTCCTCCAAGAAGCACTAAAGCAGCAGGTTCATCATCTCAGACAGGAGGCAGACAAGTGGGAACAGAGAGCCACCGAAGCATGGCAAGAAAAAGATGACACAATCGCAAGCCTCACCACGCTGGAGCAAGAGACAGCCAACCTGCGAAAGGAGCTACAGTCTTACAAAGAAAAGTTCAACCAGGCAAACAATGGCAAACTGCACGCAGAAAGGACAAGCCGCGCGCACGAGGAGGACGCCAAAAAGAAAATCACGCAGCTCATAGAGTCCGCCTCCAAAGTGAGACAGCTGCAAGATCAAATCAGTTCTAAAGACGCTCAGATAGAGGAATTACGGCTGCAACTGGAAGAGAGAGAAAACTCGGATGCCCGAATCAACGCGGATCTAAAACAAAAGATGGCAGACACCCTCAACACTGAGCAGCTCCTGCTGGATCTGCAGGAGAGAGAGGAGGGTTACCGATCGCGGCTGGGGAGTCTCGAGTCTAAGCTGCACGAGAAGCAGGAGGAGAACGACACCCTCTTCTGCCAGCTCCGAGAGGCGCAAGAAGAACTAAATAAACGGAGTGCGACGGCAGCGGACCTAGGGCTTGAACTTGGCAAGGTGCCAAACGCACTTAGCGTTCAAGAAGAACTCCATTATCAACAGCGCGCCCGAGAACTGCTGCACAAACTGGAGTCATACATACAGCATGTTGAGCTACAGGGAAGCTCTCTCACACTAGACGAGCGCACCAGCGTCAGGATGCTCGTAACGGACGCAGAAATGGATTTAGAAGACTTGGGGAAAAAGGGCCTCCATAGCCAATTCACCACAGCGGCAAAGCAAGCGTGGGGAGAGTTAATAGCGGCATTGGAACGAGCACCGTTCAAGAAGCCAAGATCGCCGCTGCACGGCTCCCCACACGTCATATCCTCGCCGTCTCTACAAGGTGACTGCGTCATGACCCACTCAGACTTTTCCTTTGGCTCAGGCGCTACGAGCCATGGTACCAGGATGGTGCACACAGGTCACGCGCCGTCCAGCTTCACGTCCAACAACACCACCGCCCCCACCACCACTCCATTTACTAGCACGACCACCACGGCAACCACTACCACTGCCGCACCCTCAACCAATACCACCGCGGCAACGGGAACGGTTCCCCTTACCCCAATGCTTACCGGCGGGAATGCAGTAGGATTATACCTGCCACACTATCTGCGAGTAGGAGGAGAGTCAGCAAACTTCTATGACTCCCTCCCACACCCTTGGAATGTCTACCCAGAACATACGGCGGTATCCACCGGAGAGGTAGCCAGACTCAGGCAGGGAGGAATGGGGGGAAAGTTTGACGGGGACCCGCTCACCTACTTCTCATTCCGAAGTCAGTTCATCGAAACCTTCCATAGGTTGGACGTGAGGGTGGGCGTCAAGTTTGGAGCCCTGATCACGGCGGCAGGAAAAGCATTGGATATAGCAGCACGAACTGCAGAACCAGGCGCTAGAGGCTACTCACTTATCATCCGCAGACTGGAGAATAAATTCGGCGGCACTCAGAGGCAGCTGAGTCTATACATCAACCGCATCAATGCACTCCCACCTATTGTAAAATCCGATCTCAACACGCTACAGGAGTTTGCCGACCTACTTGAAGGATACCAAGCAGCACTGCCGCTCGATCGACAAGCAGAGCGCAACTCACACTCGCACGTGATGGCCATGCTCACCAAGCTGGATCTGGACCTAGCAAGAGAATACAGGAATTACTGTACCACACAGGGCTTCCAGGACGAGTACGACATTGATCAACTGGTTGCCTGGCTGCAACTGTTTCCCATCAGGCATCTGCAACAGGAAGAAATTCTACATGGAGACGCAGCAACTGCCACCGCTCATGTGAGAACAACCACAAGCACCAGGCCACCAAGAGCGGCAGCAGAATCACGACAGTCGCTTTACCCATCGGTGAAGGACCCTCATTGCCCCATGTGCAGGCTGCCGGACCACGACTTGCCCGATTGCCAACGATATCTTCAGAAGCCACTTAATCTCAGGATGAATCTTGTGAGGGGGCTAGAGGTTTGCCGACAATGCCTACAGGACGGTCACTTCCAAGAACAATGCACTGCTAAGAAATGTGCACAGCCTGGCTGCGGAAAAGAACACCACGAAACCTTACACGGCGCATTCTTCACAACCCCAAACCGCAAAAAAGCCACTGCGACGTGCGTTCAAGACACCACAGAAGACCACCCTTTTGACACAGACAATCTCATCCAACAGGCCACGTATTTTCCCGTGGAGGACAATGACCATGAAGAAGAGGTTTTTGACCCCACCATCAATACACGATTCTACATGAACGAGCGCCTGGACATCACCGATACTACTTCGGAGAACGGTAGCTCGTTTGGAGCAGGTTCTCTGTTGGAGATCAATAGTACGTTGGAGAGTAGTAGCTCGTTTGGAGCGGACTCTCCAACGGAGGTCAAAGAGGGACAGCCTTATGAAACCCAACATCCATGGTGGCCCAACCTCCACGCACAAGGCTTGACTACCGGTCCATCATTCCTCACCGCGCTAAAACAATCTGCACGCCCCCAGGAAGAACAGGTGGTCCCTCTTTACGATCATTACATCAGCCTGCACGGAGAAGACAGGAAGACAAACGTACAAAATCGTATCTCCCTACGCTATGTCACCATTAGAATTGTCAACCCCGACACGGGCAAGGCTGTCCTTCTCAATGCACTCATCGATGATGGATCCAACCTCACCACTCTTGATATCGATGTCGCCAGATTTCTCGGACTAACAGGACCAGACAGGTCCTTCAAAGTCAAAGGATTCACAGGAGATACCTCATCGCAAAACGGCTTCTCCACAAACATACGAATCGAGAGTAAAAATGGACTTTTCAAACACCGTACAAGGGTCGACTGCATGCCACCATCTCTCCGCCATCTCAGGGCAACCGACTGGCCCCTGCACAAACCAGACTGGGAGCACCTCAAAGAAGCTCAGTTCATAAAGCCCGTCAACGCACAACGAGTACAAATGCTCATAGGCACCGACAACCCAATTTTCCACCGTTCGCTCAAGGAACTTCACTCCAACGATCCCAGAGCGCCGGTAGCGAGGCTGTCAGTGTGCGGCTGGAACTGCATCGGAAAAATCAACCCGCCCCAAAAAACCAATGAACAAGGTCAACTGGTCGGCACCGAACGCTGCAGCACGGTAGGCCGACAGGAGGACAAGCAGAGGCAAAGCACCAAATACAATCAAATAACAAATCATGTATACAACTCTGCCACCCCATCAACATTGGTAGAGCAGTCTGATACAGCGGCCAACGAGGACGGCCCAACCATAATCAACAGCGGAGACAGAGACGCCATGAAAAAGATATTAGAGGGAACTAAACGCCTACAGGACGGGCGAAAGGAGGTCCCAATACCATGGAAAGGCGTGCAAAGACCGCCACACAACCTCTCGGCCGCCATAAAGATTGCTCAGAAACACAGAGAGGCGCTCGAAACTCAACCCGATCTACGCGACACCTACGAGCAAAACATCCAAAACCTACTGGATAAAGGATACGCACGAAAACTTGACGTTTCTAAAGATAATGTCAACACCGGGTTCTACCTCCCAAACTTTGCTGTCGTCCGTCACGACGCAGTGTCATCCAAAGTACGGGTGGTCTTCAACGGCAAGGCGGAGTTTCACGGAACATCACTCAACGACACCATCCACCAAGGTCCCAAAGTCATGAATGCACTGCTGGACGTACTCCTACATTTCCGGAAACACGAAGTGGCAGTACTGGGAGATATTTCCGAAATGTTTTTGAGAATAGCCCTCAAGAAAGAGGATAGGAAGTTCTTCCGCTTTGTATACGTCGACAAAATGGGAGCCACCCACTTGTACGAGTTCCTAGTCCACCTGTTCGGCTGCTGCTCGTCTCCCATGATAGCCATCTCCACGGCCAAACTAGCGGCAATAGAATGCAGAAGGAACTTCCCGCAGGCAACCGAAGTAGTCCTGCGTTGCTCAATTGTGGATGACCACTGCTTCTCAACTCACACCGTTGACGAGGCTAAGGATATAATTGACGGACTCATCACAATCTACGATAACATCTCTATGACACTCCACAAATGGGCATCCAACCGGCCGGAAGTCCTCCCCCCGGGAGTGATCCCCGTCAATCGGGTGGAGCTAGCAAGCACCATGGAAGGTCTGCAAGCCGATCACAAGTCGCTGGGAATCTGGTGGTCCACCCACGACGACTACCTAACATTTGCTTATGAGCCCGACTTACCACCACACTGGACCAAAAGACTTCTACTAAAGGGCTTTATGGGCCTGTTTGATCCGGTTGGTCTACTCAATCCCTTCGTTCTCAAAGCAAAAATCCTCTACCGGGACATATGGAGGGAAGACCTAGAATGGGACGACGAGCTACCACCAACACTGGCAAAACGATGGAAAGCCTGGGTCCCACAACTAAAACAACTACCCGACATCAAAATCCCCAGATGTGTCAATGCCACCAACCGCAACAATGACAAGATCCACTGCTTCTCAGATGCATCAACGGAGGGAATGGGCAGCGTGTGCTACCTGGTCACACCCACCGGCCCGCCCGCAATACTCACGGCTAAAGGCAAAGTGAATTCAGACCACGGACGACCAGTCCCCAAACTCGAACTCTTAGCAGCATGCATGTCCACAAACGTCGCTAAAGTAGTGACCAGAGCACTTGATCACGACATGATGGACGTCAACTTCTGGACTGACGCCACCAACGTTCTCACCTGGATTCGCGCACCAGGGCGTGATACCACCGGATTCTACGCCAGAAGAGCCTCTCAAATCAGAGCAGTCACCGACCCACAAAAGTGGAATTTCGTCCCAACGGATGTCAACCCTGCAGACGTCTTATCACGAGGGACCTCCGTGCAGGAACTCACACAGCACTCGCTGTGGTGGAATGGTCCTGAATTCATACTGCCCGGAAAAGCACCACCCAAACACGACGTCCCATTCCACCCATACATTGAACTACCAGACGAGGATCTCATGGAGGAGCTGATCGGCATCTACCACAGAGAGGGAGCATCCTTCCCAAGCAGAGTACCGCGTTTGGCGGAGCCTGCAAGGGAACCCTTCAACTGGCCGACAACGTCTAAATGGTGGAATATACGGAGAGTGTTCATGAAAGTACTGGAGGCGGTCAACCGATTTAAGCAATGCATCACACCAGGCCCAAACAGCACAGTAAATCAACCAACGGACGCACAAGCACAACGGGCAATCTTTAGGCTTGTGCAGAGAGAAACACTACCCACCCTGTACAAAACCATCCACAAAGGGAAAGCCACCTGGAAAGGCATGGATGTCACGGAATCGGACGGTCTTTTGTATGCTCGGGGCAGAGCGCGGAGGAATTATCGCATCATATTACCAAAAGAGCACCGCATCACTCTACGCATTGCACAATTCACACATGCCGTGGACCTGCACCACACTGGAGGAGCCAGAACACTACAAACGGAAATAGATCGCTCCTTCTTCATTCCAAAGCTCAACAGTCTATCACGCTACGTCACTCGCAACTGCGTGACCTGCCAGAGAGCCAATCCAACGCCGTTCAAACAAAAGATGGGCAGACCAACGCTTCCAGACAAACCCACAACAGACAATGACCTCTTCGCTTTTGGACACACGTTCATCGACTATCTGGGGCCAAAATTTGTGAAGATCGGCAGAGCAAGGCACAAGCGCTGGGTGTTAGTCTGCGTCTGCGCAGCCACAAGGGCTGTACATCTGGAAGTCGTCATGGCAGAAACCACCGCTGAAACGATCATGGCACTACACCGCTTTGCCTGCGCCCGAGGACTGCCCAATGTCCTCATTTCGGACAACGCAACGGCATTCAAGGCAGCCGCCGATGAGCTTCAAAGACTGCAATACAACAACAAATCCCCAATCACAGGATACCGCTGGACACAAGTTCAATGGAAGTTCTACTCACCCAGGGCACCCTATCAGGGAGGACTAGCGGAGGCAGCTGTAAAACAAGTCAAGCGAGCTCTTGGGAAGATTATGAACGAGGAATCCTACACCGAGTCCGAACTCCAAACCTGCATGGCGCTCATTGCCGACCTTCTCAACAAGAGACCTCTCGCGGTCACCCTCCCAGACGAACATGACCCACAAGTACTCCCGGCCGCTCATTTTCTACACGGGCCAAGATTGCCGGAGACTGCCTTCCTAGACTCCACAAAAAACCGCATGACGCTGATAAAAAGCTGGCTCACAGCCCTGCAGCTCAGGAAAGCCTTCTGGGAGCAGTACTGGAAGGAAGTGCGAATGGACAAAGATCACCGTACGAAATGGGACAAAGAAGACACCAACATAAGGGTAGGAGACGGCGTCATCTCCTTAGAACATCCCCTGGAGAGGGAAGGGAGGTGGCCGCTGGCCAGAGTGGAGAAGATCGACCAAGACGAGGACGGCTTGCCAAGAAAAATCACCGTCAAAGTGGATGGAAAGTTGTATCAGCGGGACATCCGGGCCCTAGCACCGCTAGTGTCGGGCACGGAGGAGGAGGATATTAACACAGCCTGATACAACAACATCCAAAAAACATCACCTCACACGTCATCATATCTATCGTCGCATCAAAATCATACCTTTTAAGAAATAGAGTTTTTCCCATCTCTTAGTTTTTACAACTGCAGATTTAATTTGTGTTTTTAAAATTTTACCGTTTTATTTAAATTTTAAATCCCTTCTACGGCACTCAGCGGCTCGGCACTCAGCAGCTCTGAGAAACGGCGGGAGGTGTCTCGGCTTGGCGCTCAGCTGGTCCGGGAAACAACAAACGGCGGGAGAAGAAAAAACTTCACCACACAACAACTCGGCAAGGCGCTCAGCTGCGGCACAACAACAAACAACCTGTGAAAAACCAAAAAACCAGAAAAACAACA
>LR137551.1:0-11938 GCA_900659605.1 Tisbe holothuriae | reverse complement strand
GTTACCAAAACTCGGTTACTAAAGCCCAGGGACACCAAGCAATGATAAAGGGTTAACGCCAAAATTACCGCTGCTCCTATTATAGGGGAAAAGTCTGTTTAAATTTTGACTGAATTGGGTACAAAAAATTATGGTACTCAAATGTGTCGAGTTTTTATACAATTTAGTACAAAAATGAGTACTTAAATTGTTTGAAAATTGAAAAGTGAGCCAATTTGGCTTCTAAAATTAAGTTGTAGAATCCCTGATATGGCAAAAACGTTTTCCCATTTTTCTGTTACAAAATCAAAAGAAATATTGCTCGAAAAGTGACACCGACAAAAACGCCTTTCTGGAACCCCTTGATTTACACAAAATGGTTTTTCAAATACATTTTTTACCAAAAAAATTATTAAAAATATTCAAAGGAACTTTCAATTCATGAACTATTTACGGTAAAATTGAAAATTCAAAGGTACTTCCTGCTGATGGTCAAAATATAATGAATGCTCATGATTTACACAAAATAGTTTTTCAAATACATTTTTTACCAAATTTTTTATTAAAAATATTCAAAGGAACTTCCAATTCATGAACTATTTACGGTAAAATTGAAAATGCAAAGGTACTTCCTGCTGATGGTACAAATTCAATATAGTTAATTATAAATAATATCAGGGCTTCTTAATTATTAATAAAATAGTTGAATACTTAATAACAAGTCTGGTTAACTTTAGATACTAACAAATTAAAAGTATTTCTTTAATATTGTTGTACTGTATATTGTATATTAATTGATATTTTTTATGTATTTCCCTTTCCAGGCCCAGCACGGTCTCGAAATGAAGCCCGTTCTCACCACTGCAGTGGCATCGACCTCAAGTGGCGCTACGACATCAATGGCTTCAACCTCGGCAGCGTCATCCACCGATGTCGGTGCTGGAGGGAGCAATGATATGATGTCGGTGGAAGGGCAGGATGGACAGCATTATGTCGTGCTGGAGGTTATTCAGTATCCAGATGGTAAGTAGTCAATGGAGTAAAGAAGGCTAATCATTGGGTTAGTATCATGAATTTAAGACAAAGGGTATATATACTCTAATATCCTTGGTTAGTATAGTGAAAAAAATCATAAATTTGGATACATGAAATATTCAAATACGTTTGTTCAATGAAGTTATATTATAAGGCTTTGACTCTCTGGCCAAGTGCTATAGGTTCCAAGGTTGAACTTTAATCTTTATCTTTTGCTGGCAATGCCACTTTAAAAAGTCTGATCTATTTTGCATATGCCATGTCAAAACCCGTCATTCAACTGCCATTTTGAGTTTGATAGATATGTACAGAACTAATGATATTTTTTTGCTGGATGTGTCACGTTGAGTGTTAATTTAGATTGATCAATTTATAGCATAATTACTAAACTAAATCTTTATTGCAGGCACCGAGGGCACCGTCGCCACCCCGGCCACCGCCGCTGACAAGGGAGCCGTCCTCGCATCCACCTCCCAGCATCTGGCCACCATTCAGGAGACCTCCTCCGAGCTGGAGATGGCCCCGCCTCCGAAGCGGGAGCCTTTGATGGGCACCTCCCAGGACGAGGCAAAGAAGAGGAAAGTGGAGGAGGAGAAAGGCAATTGCTTCGGGTTTGACGACGATGATGAGGTAATTACGTAATAAAGCTGCTCATATTATGAACACCTTTGAGTTTATTTTTATCCCTTGGAAAAAAATCAAAGGCGTTTCGTGTTTCGTACTGATTACAAACGGCATTATAAAATGTTAATTATAGAATGAATTCTTGTGAACTTGAAAGTTATTACTTTCCCTGTTTTCCTTCCAATACACAAAGGTGTTTTTGTTGCTTAATGGTCAGATATTTATAATAATTTTATGCTCAATATTAATATTTTCTCCTTATCTATTTACAGGAGGATGAAACCGTCTAAACCCAACGTCAACTGTCAACCTTAAAACGCATTTTTCTACATTAAATTTGAGTGAAACATTGATATTTGTTATAATAATACTGCATTATGGATTTCATTTAAGCGCATTACATTATTATTGTATTCAAAACGGCTGTTTATTCATCCCCAAAAGTTTGTGCATAAGATTGAATCTTTAACAAGAAGTTAAATGATATTGCTTTTGTAAAGCTACCGCGCTGTTGAGTTAATAAAATACACGCAAGATCTAAAACTAATTCGACTACTTGTAAAATTATTTTTCGCGACCATTCATCTTGCTGCTCGAACATTTTCATTGTTCTCTAAGTCTGGGGACACAAATTGTACATTTAAAACATGGAGGGAAGTTGAGCGGAGTAGACTTATAAAAGAAAGAAAAACACATTTATGTAAATGGGTAGTATAGTGTACACTCTCCAGTTTAGGCTATAATATTAATGTATTCACAAGCACTGCTAGTGATGTTTTAAAGTAACGAAACTACAACACCATACCTAACCTAATAACTAAGCAAAATCACATTAATTGCATTTTAATTACAATTTTAACAAGCAATTACCACTATTGCCGTTATTAGCATTGTTGCATACTAGTGTTTTTTTTCTTTGACTGTGTAATTGATTACATATGTAATACTCTTCATAGACGGCTTTAATCTTAAAGCCGTGTGCTAGTGTATTCTCTCTTGTATAAATCATGTTATGTGGGTCATGGCTACAAGAATATTAAAATATTCTCATAAAAACGGCCCGAGATATCCGCTTAATCATTGTAGCTGGCCAGCAACAGTTGCCGCTACTGAGACGCTCGAAAGAAAGTCCTTTCCTTTCCCTACTTCTATAAGCACGACCTTTATAACACACCCAACCGAGTAACAAGGTACAATAGCCGTGCTCAAAAGTAGCTTGATGGCCGCTACAGGAAAAGACCAATTGGCACATTATTCAGTTTATAAATATATTCTTGTTTTATTATACTTTTAGAAGAAACCTTGCTTGTTGTTCCCCCACTCTGGCATAAAATAAAGCATTCCCATGGTATTTATATTGGTTTTTACGTACTTAGTACGAGTCAGTAGCTATAACTGCTATATTAATAGTTTAATACCCTATTCTTGCATTAAAACAACAGTATATTTTTAAAGAGTCAATGCATTGCAATGAGGAAGAATTTGGCTTTAAAAAATATATGTCGTTGTACAATTTCGCTTATACGTTGCACGATAGCAACTAAACTTTCCTATTTTTTGGTTCACCTTATGCACGCTTATTTTTATACCTTTATAGCTGCTGCTATTATTGGACGACTCGGTTAATTAAAAAGAATTGAAATATGTGAATAAAAAATCATTAAAACCCGGCCTTGAATCGATTAATTTTATAGTGAATTAATTTTTAAACACTTTAATTATAAATTGTCGGTTAGAACCAGTTCTAACTGAATATAAACGTTGTAGTGAACAGTATTACAAATACTTTAAGCAATGTAGTGTTGACAAGTTATATTCTGAAGATTGCGAAAGCAAGGATTACTAGAAATTATTTTAAAAAGAATGCAAGAACTGACAGCAATATTGTAAATCTTACATTCTTTGAATCATTATATTAAATTCCTCTTTAATGTTTGACTGTTGTGTCAATAAACACCTAAATTAGACCACTGTGCAAATAAAACTTGTATTAAACCATGGTGAATCAAGTGAGCGGTCTGACCCTCGTCCTCATCACTGTGGGCGTCTATTTCATGTGGATGGACGTCGCGCTCTACATCAATGTGCAGCAGGTATAAAATACTTATTACGTCATATTTACTCAAAGGAAGTTTTCTCATATTGAAACAAAATAAAAAAACTTTACTTTTTAAGTTCAAAATATTCAATGGTGCTTATATTTTAAGTGTTTTCCTTTTGAAACTATGGTCGAACCGGTCAAACTTTAACAAAATTTAGTTACCATGGTTGTTGAATTCAAAGCGAACGTATAATATGCTTCTTGACCCTTTTAAAATAGTTATAAATTAGTCCATATTGTTCATATTAAACATCTTTAGGTTCAACCGCCTCGACCTGGCGAGGCAAAACCAAAGGGTCTGACAACCAACTCGAGTGATTACACATACTCGCCATTCAGTCCTATGACACAGAAGCTGCTATTTCAGGTATTCATCCTTTTCATTATTTGGAGCCATATTTATAGAATCATTCCTACATTTACAACGTATTGTACTGAATACACAGTTTTGATCATTTAAAATTCGATCAAATTAGTCGCAACTTTTACCTGCCACTGACCAATTTGAAGCCTCTTATTATGGTTTCCTACATTCCAAATTAGTGAAATTTGCACGTATTTATAAGTCATTTCATTCTAAACGAGAACATGATGAATTCGAATCACTATTGCGTGTATAAAATTCATGCAAACTACCATTATTTACAATATAATTAGTTATTACCTAAGTAATATCTACTATTCAAAATCAAACTCTTCACTCTCATATATAAATGGTGTTCCTGTACAAGGTTAACTTATTGCATCTACCTAATCCCAGGGTCCCACCATCCACTACATCGACACCCCTTTGGCCTTCTGGACGGTGGCCTACACAAGCATCGCGGCCGCCTTCTCAGCCAACGCAATCTCCATCGTCGGGGTCATATTCGCGGGGTTCGCGGCGAGGCTGTTCTGCTCGGACTCGCTGAGGTACAGGCAGCTGGGAGTGGTGCTCTTCAAGGTAACGGTTGTGACTATTGTGACTATTTATGTTCAAGTCTAGTACTCAATAAACTGATTCTTTTATTAGCTCTATAGATGATTCGAAATATTCAAAGGAGCTTATTCAATGTCAAGTATATATAAATGACGATATTGTCATTATGGGCCAGTTTCATGGCATGTTCATAGCAAACGCTAATCTGTCTTATTTTATCGGCATGTAATGCCGCAAAAGAACGTTGGAGATTTTATATCAAAGTCATTCATGCCTGTCCTCAGATCCGTGACTACCTTGACAGCCTGGATGGCTGCGTTGCCCGTGCCCGGCGCAACCAGGTGGCCATCACGATGGAGGCTGGCACGCTCGGATATTACTTTGACGGGATCTGCGATGGGATCGGTGACACCATGGTGTTCCTAGCATTGGCAAACTTCGTGTATAGGTAACAGGTGTAAAATGGAGCATAATCCATTTTAAAAATGAAGTAGTTGCTAATAACAGCTAAACCACATAATCGGTATATACCGCCAAGATTCGTTGTAAATTTGCCGACAGTCACATTAATGTCGTACTATTGTCCGCATTGCGACAGTCGCACTAAAGTCGGAAATGCCGACTTTAGCTACAACGAATTTCGGCGGGATATGGAATCGTTTGGGTGAACTTTTAACTTTGCTGAACACGAGCTTTTTATTGCGGTTTCTTGCTTAAAAAGTCATATATAATCATTTTAGAAACCACGCCAATCTCCTGCCCCGTCCCGGCGCCTTCACCTACCTCCGCCTGGACCCCAAGGCTGCCAAGGCGGCCGCCAGTGACCTCCTGCCCGTCGCAAAGGTCGCCACGGATATCAGAAATCTCTCGTTCGTTATCAAGATATTCCCGAGTTTCTGGCTCGTATTCTGCATCGGTATGCAGGTAAGCACGCATGCGCGCATCTATTACTGACTGCAATACATGCTTCAATGTTTAAATATATTGGTCATGTGACCTTAAAAGAAATGCAAAATGGTTTATGCTGCTAATGAGGACGTGGGGACATGAACAGTAATTAAAGTACCGAATATATATATATAAAGCAGTCACGGTAAGTGACTTTGAGAAAATATTTTGAACAGCTTTCCCCATTTTTATCAGTAAGATCAGTAAGATATTGATGGAGGACACTAGAAAACCTTTTCCACCGGCACCAGAACCATTACAAGAGTACTAAGCAATGCCCACTGTATATTTAATACAGGGATATTTGCACTAAGACATCAAATTCATTAAGCACGTTCTTCCTTAATAATATTTAATATAATGACTTCAGGCTCTGCTTGCGTCCTCCCTGTGGAACTACTCAGTGCTGACGTTCAGTGAGCTGCTGGACACGGACTCGTACATCAGTGGACCGGACGGACCCATCGAGGCAAAGTTACTCGAGCAGAATCAGGTATCCAAGCTCTCATATGTTTATGATCTCGAATTTATTTTATGTCATGCATTAGCCAAGTATTGTTGATGCTCATACTCTATACTCCAAGATTAATAATGAAATAATTTTTGAACTTTGATGTCTAAATTTCTACATTTTTAGGTTCTTCAAATATTCAAAGCAGTTTGGATGCTTTCATTAATTTAAAGCGTTAAAACACTCTTTTGTGCCATTCTTCATGGCTGTGTTTACGCAACGGCTTCCATCCCAGCATAGTTGGAAATATTTTAAGGCAATTTAAGGGAATAGCACGCAAAAAGCTAAATCTCAATATTGCCGATAGCTCCCTTCTTTAATATCATTTGAGGTGACATGTTTATGTATCGCCTACTCAATATGACAGTCAACCGTGTAAAAATTCCCGAAAAAGCATAAGACACAATGTTTGTATGTAACACAATTTCAGATCCTCAAATCCTCCACCTACTGGATGATCGTCTACTTCTGGCGGCTGACCAACCCGCACAGCGTCATGCAATTCATCCTCATCGCAATGGCGTACAACAAGCTGTTTGAATACATCAGTGCGGTGCAGTATCTGGGATATGTTCCCATTGGCCTCACAGGGCTCATGTCGTATGTCTACTCAAAGTATGCCATTGATGCGTTGAGTAGTAGATAATACATATGTTGAGAATATAATAAATTTATACAGAGTGGCGTTGTGTTAATAAATGTTTAAAATAAATCATTTATGCATTCTATTATACTCCTTGCAAGGGCCTTTCTACAGAAAGCGATAAATGCCATTTTTACAGATTGAATGATGCCAAGATTGGCAATAATTTTGGAATGACACAGAAAGTAACAAAAGAATGTAACTGGTGGTTCAGTCCATGAAAAAAAATGGCCAAAAAATCCCTATATGTACCAGGGCATTTTAATCTTAATATGCATGCATGGTCTGTGTGTATGCGGATTACATCTGAGGATATGGTCATGGATATGCCTAGAGCTGGTGTGAGAACAATGTGTCAGTGTTCGGAGTAATTCTGCTGAGATCGTTAGAGTATATTATGCATAATAGTTTAGGTCGTTAAATATATTAAATAAAATGTATAAACCCTAACTCAGATGGAACTGAGACGATTGGGAGATAATTACAGTATGTTTGATTTAGTAAGCAATTATATGTAATCTTACGGTCATTACCTAGCTATGAATTATGGCTACTAAATATCAACTTCCAAATTTATTGATTCTCATAAGTGTCAACGTCAGAAGTCTTCTTAACCCGAGGGATATCGCATTGGAGGGACGAACAAGCACATAGAGTAAAAAAATATTAAATTAATAAACGTATAAAATCTTTCGGTAAGCCAAGCTGAAGCTCTACCTACATTTTGCCTGATTCAAAACGATCCAAAAATATATTTGTAAGCATGATTAATTTTGTCCTTTTCTGGGACTGTACTGTTTTCAGAGATACTGCATGAAAAAAGATTTAAATTATTGGACTCCCAAAGTTCCTTCGAGTTTGCTGGAAAGCATCGGATTTCTTTTTTCAAATTCATGAATTTACTTCTCATTGTCACTCTTCTTCAAAAAAATATTAATGGACTCGTTTTTATGGAACACCAAATTTGCCAATGATATATAATACAAAGAACACTACAGTATGTGCAGATGACTTTGTCTTCTTTGTCAATATTTCATTATCAACAATAGAATCTGAGTGCCGGAGTAAAACTGCTTGCTAAAACAGGAAAGTGAGGCCTTGCTCAAATGTGTTGCAGAATAAAGATAGAAAGTAAAAGGCTGGCGAAAAGTAGTGTAAACATGTACGGACACACTCGCCGGTATGGCTAGAGTCAATTGCCACCGATTATAACTTGCCCTTTTACTTGAAATGGCCCATCTTTTAATATAATATTCCTTCCTCCCAAGCCGGCGGTGGCATTGAAGAGGAAAGACCAAGACCGTATAAAATGAAGCCTATATACCTGGTAGCTTAAGTCAAGGTCTCCAAAACTTTCATTCCCTCACGGTCGCCTGAGATTCAAACATGTCCCTTAAACCAGAAGAGTTAAATGGGTCCTCCCAACATACTGAAGGAAATGTGGTCCCATCGTCTACCAATAACAGCAGGATAGCCCGGAGTGTGAAGTCATGCCCGTGTCCGTGCCCGTGCTTGAACAAGAGGAACGCTCTCAAGGCAACACGCACTCTCAAGGCAACACAATGGCTTCTGCAGCTCTTAGACGACCCTCGCTACAATGAGGTGATCAGTTGGATGGACCGACCTCAGTAAGGCCAACAGAACAATCGGGGTCCGTGGTGGCCACCGCGCTCACTAGTCGCTTGCCTCCGACAAAAGAAGTCCGGGGTTCGAATCCCACTGCGGCAAAAGCAAGAGCGCGGATGTATAGTTTCTAAACGAAACTAGGTATATGCTACTAAGGAAATTCAGAGAAGCACCTCTATCAAAATTTGACGTGAACCATGAAATTCGAGACTAATAAGCGGAAGGAAAGCGGAATCGATTTTTTCGAAAAAGTGGGTTTCCATGCATTGTTATTTTAATAAACCCTTTTAACGAGCCAGAGGCACATGTCCATAGATATATAGGGTAAAAGTTCTATTTCTATGCACATGTCATAACTCATGAGAGCCTTTATACCCATTTATGGTTTTCTATGTTGTGCTGTCTGGGCTTGGGGCAAAAACGCGATAACTTAAGGTCTATCCACTCAGCCTCCTCAGGTGGGACAGTGGCAAAGGAAAAGTTGCCAACTAGCTGAGAGGGAAGTTGCCAGCTTTAAAGCTCTCTGATTGGCTGAAAGGGGCAACTTTCTCTCCATTCAACAGCGGAAAATTAGCACAAGAGGTTGAGTGACCAAACCTGTAGTTAGGGAGCCTTGGCTTGGGGAAAGCTCAAAAGTCACTACTGTCATTGTAGGAAAATTTGGTAAATTCGATAGGAAATGGCGTTTTTGCTTTTTCGGTGTTTATGAATTTATGGTCGGTTACAGCAATAATATGCATATAATATGCTTTACTTAGAATAAAAAAGGACATATTTATATTAGCAACATTTTGCTCTCAGAAATACTGATCGCGAAATCGCATTTTGGGCATTCCCTATCTAGGTGTACCTTACTACAGTGACAGTAGTAACTTTGGCACTCTCTCCTGACTGAACTGTGGCACGTACAGACACATAAATTTGTGTAAGCACTAGTTTCAGGCATCGCTCAGGCTCATTGAAAGGAAATTAAGCTGTGTTGTCTGTAAGCTTCAGAAATGAAAGTCAAATTCTGCTTTTCTTCCGCTCTGTAGCGACTTCCATGCATGAACAAACAAAAACATAACAAGAAATATTACATGGCATTATACAGTGTGGTCCAGCAAAAATGCGAAATTAGTTGGCCGTGCTCCAGCTTCCATGATATACATGTTACACCAAATCTGAAACCATTTCTAAACTCCTCACTTCAAGGAGTATCTATGAGTTTAGTAAAAATTATCTCTAAATTTAGATACTAGCTGCATATGGTCACAATACCTAAACCAGCTGGACATGTTCCGCGCGGAAATCGTTATTACCTTTTTGTACTCTCAAATGTATGACATTGTTTTAAAGGCCAAAAGTGAACCAATTTGAACATTTTACATGCTTAGCAGTATCTACGTTTCATTTCCTGTCGAATGCATATATTGTCAACTCTGTGGAGACCAACTAGTAACCAAAAAATTAATAAGTCAACACCCTCTTGGACGTTAGAACGGACAAGAGTAAGTAAAAGAGAAGGTTACTTTGATAGCATGGAATAAATAGGACTACGGAAAGGTTCAATTAAGCTATTTTTAGCCTAACAACATCTACATTTCATGTTCTTTCTAATGGATACAGTCAGAGCTATTTTACTTTAATTTCCCTGCACATCACAGTAGTTTAAAGTACCTTTTGTAACTGTGCTCCAGATTCGACCAAGAGAAAAATGGGGTTAAAATGGACATTTCAATTAATTATGGCTATAACCGAGCTCATTGAAAAAAACATTACCCCGCGTATGTAAGCCATAAATATGATTTATTCTCTGCCAAAATTTAAAAT
This sequence comes from Tisbe holothuriae, assembly GCA_900659605.1. Classification (NCBI taxonomy): domain Eukaryota; kingdom Metazoa; phylum Arthropoda; class Copepoda; order Harpacticoida; family Tisbidae; genus Tisbe; species Tisbe holothuriae. Next base: position 1,740 of record LR137551.1, on the reverse strand, counting down.
ATCTTGAACCCACTGTGTCAGTTTTATAACAGCATAAGTTTGGGCCAAAGAGTACATTACATTGTCCTGTTAATTACTTAATTACATAAAGGAAATCAGGGATAATTATCTCATTAACACTTTGAATGGACTAAACACTTGCCAATTTATTAATATGCCAATTTTCACTAGCATAGAAGGTTAAATAAGGCATATGAAGGTTAATTACTGACTACCTAAGAAAATTTCGCATTTTTGCTAAACCACACTGTAATTATAATTTCGGTGATGTGTAGTTTTACAGTGTACTGCCATTAGTAAAATAATGTGAATTCGTATATTAAAAAGAAATTGATCTATACTTTTTACCGGTGAAGTTTAGCTTTGAGCCTGGGTATATAAGGCTTGAAATGCTCTGATTTTTTAAAGGTAGGGGGCAGTGCGATCAGATTTACTTTGAAAGCTGAGTTGGCTGCGGCCTCCAACTTAAAGTGGAATCTGAGCCCGGTTTTTGTTTGACCTTTTTTCAGTCTAATCGTGATCCAAATCCATTTTTTTGGTCTAATCCCCAATTTGGGTTTTTGTTTGAGCAGTTCATCCTTAATTTTGGATTTGGTTTAGCAGAAATTTTTTGAGTTTTTGTTTGTCCATATTTCAGTTTAAACATGATCCAAATCCGGTTTTTTTTGGATCTGCTAATCATAATTTCAAATCCGGTTTTTGTTTAAATATTTTGCTTTGCTAAACATATCTCCATATGATCGTGATCCAAATCCTCCTAAAGTGGCTCAGTTAGCTGCTGCAAGTCACGCTGAGGGCAAACTCACTCACTCAGGGAAAACTCAGTTGGAAATCGGATTTGTCCTTCAGCTACAAAGGGATGACATTATGAGAGAGAAAGATGACATAAAAAGTTAAAAATGGATGTAGTGTCCATATATACATAGCAAATATGTTTGTAATCAATGTAAAAATATCTAGATTTCACGGGCTTTCTTTTGACACCTATATTACTGAACTTACTGTTATGTAAAAGAAGTGGATATGTACTAAATCCGCCCTCATGGAGGATTTGTAAAATCGGATTTCAGAGTGGTGTTGGATATGTCTGAGTCAGAGAAAAGGTCAAACAAAAACCGGATATCAAAGTATGATTAACATATCTGGAAAAAGAGGATTTGGCTTAGCTTAAAAAGAGTCTAAACAAAAACCGGATTTTGGCTAAGCATGGATTTGGGTTAGCAGAAAAAATGGATCAGCAACCAAAAATCGGATCCAAAAAGTGGTTAATCATATCCAGAAAAAAGTGATTTCGCTTAGACAAAAAAAAAAGTTAAACAAGAACCGGGCTCTGAGAACTGCCCCCTAGCTTAAAAATATCGAACTATTCTGAAAAGTTCTTTACCGTTCCTCATAAAAACTAAAACGACAGGACAATGATATGAATGTATTCTCGTTGTAACTCTACAATAAGCCATGGATGACTGTAGCAGAAGGATGGAACCTTAACGAAAAAGTTGGCACAGGTGAATTTGAACAGCCTAATAACAATTTGTCATTAAAATAATCCTTGGAAAATGTTGTTCCTCACAAATTTGTTTACTGAACTTTCATTGATTCTTCAATTCTTAAAGACTCAGAAGGCCACAAAAATCACTAAATACACTGTAGTAAATGTGGGGCTAGTAGGCACCATGTTGCTGTCACCCTTGTACAGAAAAGTTTATAACACAGAATCTGTTCAATTTGCCATGCTGAAGA
>LR137550.1:5685-19417 GCA_900659605.1 Tisbe holothuriae | reverse complement strand
AAGCTGGGCTGCAATGTGGGATGTTCCAAATCCCATGCCTTTGATCCAACTTGCATTGACATAGTCACATCCATAGATGGTCCTCTTAAGCACAACCCTGTTTTGGTCATATGGCACAACAGCTGGAATCCTAGAAAATATCAATGAGTCAATTCACATTTTGTATACATGTAGCATACTTTCGTATTGTTGTACCTGTTCAAAACCAGCTTCCCAATGCTGAAACCTGCCCCAACCTGCTTGCTCTCTTTAAGTGAGTGAATGTGTTCTTGACGTTGAATATGGCTGAACTCATCTCTGCTTGGATACTCGTCATCATCACTAATCTTGCTGACAAACTCTTTATAAGGGATTCCAGCAATGAGATTGTCCAGTGGCTCCTGTCTATCATCTTCAAACACTTGCAGCGCAATAGAGGTTTCGTCATGAGCGTTGTTCACTCTTTGGCTTCTCTTCCTAACCCAATACACAGTTCCGAATGCCATCAATGCTACTAGTATAAAACACATACACACGATGATGACAATAGTTTCTGAACAAATGTCCCGACAGGGTTCCCATTGTATCAATGGGTCAGATTCAGAGCACCTGGCATTCCTGTCGTATTTGAGACAAAAACGTTCCCTGGTCCTGTTTCCTGAGCACATAGCTGAGCAGGGGCTCCACTCAGTCCAAGTTGATATCTTTGCTATTGAGAATTTCTTATACATACTGTATTTTTTTAAAAAAATATATATAAAAATAACTAAGAACTTACTTTTTGGACAACTTTTAGGTCCGGAAATGAAATTAGAATCAGTTTTAAAGACATTTGTGCTTTGGAACGGCCTCCAATAACAAGTTTTATTGGTCGTGTCAAAAGCAAATCCGTGACATTTATCCATTCTTCGACACTCATCTTGACAATCCTGGACCGAGTCGTTGCTTAAGATATACTTGTCCAAATTACTTCCCATGAGTTGTTTTCCAAATTGGAGGCAGAGAGAACAGAATTTTCCACCAGATACATACCCTTTGTTTCCAATAATTAAGTATTCAAGAGTTTGCTCACCCATGGAGTAACATCGTTTGAATTTAATATTCCATGACCAGTACCAACACTGATCATTCCTCATACAGAATTGTTGACATCCTTGGCTTGTTTTTGTTCTGATCGTTGCATCGCCGTTCATAATATGTACATGTATTCCGTGAATAAGGGTGTTATTAGCGTAGCAGTCTAGAAGAGATAAATGTATTACTTTCTGCTGAGATAATCACGGGATACGTCGGTATTACTGCTTGCAGATGTGATCTCGTGCGAATACATCCTATCTTCATATGGTGTAATTGGCAAATGGACGTTCAGTTGCATTGAATAGTTTTGGGATACTTTTGCAGACAGATCCTGTTGTACAAATGTCCAATTTCCAGATCCGCTCCATGTCAGACCATTTACCACCAAAACACAGTTACCAGCTTGTTGCAGAGTTATGGAAGGACAAATTGCACTATTATTATGGCCTAAAACAAAAGAAAAATGTCACACATTACATATGAGAAGGAATACTTTGTATTACTACAGTGTGGTAATGTAAAATATTCCTACTCATAGCACATTACATACTATTACAGAGAAGTCAACTCACTGTAATTAAAGCTAATTTTTTTAAAGTTTTATATACAGCAACATTTAATAACTACATGTTCAATCTAGGAATAATTTATCCAGGTTTTGAAGTATTATGCTCACCAAATCTGTAGTCACACTTAGTGGCATGAGGCCAACTGTTAATATAATGCATATAGCAATCATGATACTGTGGATTTCCTTGGAGCACCAATTCTTGTCCTTCAATGAGTTCAATCCAATCATCCTGCGTCACATTCACAATAACGCGTTCTTTGACATCAAGGGGAGCAGAATTACGACACTCGTGCCCTGATGGCAGTGCCACAATCACCAGGAGAATAGACAATACCAAGAGGCAATGCATCTTACTAAGGACTGTGACTACAGACGCGACTCGGATGGGGAAATTAGGGAGTGGCTCAAACCGGATGGTAATGATGATAACAGTGATACAAGTTTATATGAAGCAAATTAGTGATTCCGGATGTGAAATCTTTTTTTGTGGTGTGATAGTGCAAACAGTAAAAATATAGAACTTGTACAATCACAGACATACAAAATTAGGCACAAATATATGTGTTTTAACCAGAGAGCTGTTACCATATGATTTTGTCGCAGATCCCTGGTTTTAAATCAGAAGTCCCACTAAGGCCCCTCCCACATGGGAGGATTTGGAAGAGTATACTCAGAGTATACTCCTAAAGGGAGGAGGATACTCTGAGTATACTCCAAAACGGAGGAGTATACTCCGAGTATACTCTGAAAAGAGGAGGAAACTCCGAGTATACTCCAAAAAGGAGGAGGATCCTCGGGACAATCTCTGAGTATACTCTTTCAAATCCTCCGATGTGGGAGCGGCCTAAAGGGCACATAATAAGGTATAATTGCAATTCAAAAGATTCCACCAGCATGTCATAATACAATTTTAGTTGTATTGTCGGGTTTGAATTTTCTGCCTTTTTACTAGTTTAGTGAAAAAATGTGTACATGACCTGCATTAGACATGAAACAGGAAGGAGGGATGAAAAAGGCTACGAAATAACTGTCGTCTGCACATACTGATGTATAGCATTTGGTAAAAACTTTAATAAATGTTACAGATGAAAAATATAATTAATGCATGTTTCTAAGTCTTTTAATCTGCAGAACTTTGACATTAAGCATCATGTCTCAGGTTATTCTGTTGAATCCTCCTAAAATCCGTCTCTCAGCTCTGGGTTTTATTTTAAGAAAAAGAACACAGCTCAGGTATAATTGTTAAAGCGATGAGCCCAATACTTTCTGAAAATATATAGTGGCGGGATCGGGAGTCATAATCATATTAATATATGATATCACTACTCTTACAGAATTGAAAGTACTGCTATAAAAATTGCACTATGCAGTAAATACTATGATATAAGTTGCACTATCAATGCATGGCTCCCTTACAGTTACAGTACGGACGTGCAGTCAAAAGGAACTTAAAGTTTATAAAGGTAAAAAAGTAAAACACATAAAGCGGTTATTTACAATTATTTGAGAGGCAGTACATAAAATAGACAAGTGCAACATTGTTTTTAGAAACCCAGACACCAACATATCATGCAAAGACTAATTTTAGAAACCCAGCCCGTGACTGTTTGCAAAGAAGAGAAAAGTGCTTTCGGATTGCGCGAGTGTAAAAAAGTTTCCTGCGCTCAGAGAATCCATTGCATGCATTTTCCCTTTTGTGCACTTTCATCCCTTTTTTCTTCATCCCAAAAGGTGACATTAAATTAGAGCAGGAATCGTATATCTTAATAACGGGCTCGTGAGAAAATGGGATTTATTGTTTGAAAATACAGGGTGGAGCAGTTATGATGTTTACAATCTGGTGTTCAATATCATGGGTCAGAAACCAATATTGCCAATGTAAACTGATAATATTGGAACCTGCAGCCTCCTGATATGAATATTGGAAAAATATGATATGTTTAATGCGACTGTAAATGAAAACGCTAATTGGATAACCGTGAAAATTAATTCTCAAATAGTGTAATTTAAAAGCCAATTTTATATATACCTCTAGCATTATTTTATTATTCTTTTAGTATGATATTAATATGTGAATTAGCCACCCAATATGCAACATAATATTCCAGTTTCCCATTTTTGCAATATGCTCTCCCCTTCCATTACTGAAACGGTATCTGCAAAAAGGGCCTCTTTTCCATTTCCTTCCCTCTCCCAATGCTGCCATTTCGTTACTTTTCCCGAGTGCCATTGCTTCTGTTATCGCTCGCTGGGCTCAATTAGGCTTGAAATTGCAAGATCGGGGCTATTATAGGGAATGAGTCAGTGTGGGCTTAATGGGGCTATATTATAGTTTTTGTAGCAGAAACGTTATAAATACTACTTTTTAACATAATCATTCGAAAGTTACAACCATTTTATTGTAATTATAGTTGACGTTATCTGTGTGGGTTAGTTGCGTATATGTAATATTAATTATAAATATTATGTTAAGTAACTCACTATGGTCCAAATATTGCTGCCTCTATTGTCAGATATGGCACGTTTATTTGAACGAGAGAGCAGTCAGAAAATCTGCAGAAAATTGACATCATTTCGTTTCTTGTTTGCTTTCCTCTCTTTTCCTCTCAATTTGGTCTGGAAGCTGCTGACAAAGCAACTTTTCGTATTTTACTTCCAATTCAAGGCAGGAAAAGGAGAGTGGAATATATTTGGAGAGTAGAATCTGGGCTATTTTGGAATTCAACCACAAATATATTTCAGTACTTTAAGATTGCAATATTAATCTATAGTGTAGCTAGCATATTTATACATTTCTTGATAATGTTTAAGGTTTTTTTCTTTATATGTATTTTATATTGATGTTATACATTTTACTGCGTCTATTAAATTTATATAATGTACCTTAAACAGAAATGTCAGATTCGGATACCTGCATTACCATAAATAATACTCATAGATTCCTGGAAATCTTTCTTGGTCATGACAGTGAAATCTGTCTGTTTGCAAAAATATTATTTGAATTTTGTAATATCGTATTCGGAAAAATGCCTTCCGAGAATCGGATTGAGCCATGGACATTGAAACTTCATACATGCATATGATAAAATTTGTAAGAAAGGATAACAATGAACTCTTTTATATTATAGGTAAGCGAGTGGTACAAAGGAAAGCGGAGACTCAAATCGAAAATGGAAATAGACCCTGCTACACAGGTATGAACACAATATCATAATAATAAATCTGTAAATTGAATAAGGGACCTCCCAGACTGGCAACTTTTCTCATTTCTGCCGAGGAAATTTCTGGGACTTAGAAGATTTTTCATTGAAGCAAAATCAGAATTATTCTAAGTCCAAGTACTTCTCTTTATGTTATTATAGAGAACTACTTGTCTAAGTCCTAGAAATTGCTCGGCAGAAATGAGAAAACTGCCGGCAGAAATGGCAAAAACTGCTCGGCAAAAGGTGCAAGTCTGGGAGGTCTCTAAGGAGCCTCCCAGACAGGCATTTGTCCATCTTTTTTTCACGTTTCTGGCGTTTTATTTCCTGGCTTGCTGGTGAGTGAGTGCAGAAAGTGAAATTATTCTAAGTCCCAAAAAATGCTTGGCAGAAATGAGAAAAAAAGACGGCAGAAACAGCAAAAAAAGGACAGGAAATATGCCTGTCTGGGAGGCTCCTTAGAGAATCATTGATTGAATGCCTACTGCCATAGACTACTGCAACTGGTATTCAGTGGTCTATGCTACTGCAGACTGGTACTATTTTACGTGTTAGTAACAGTAAAATTTACTTCCCAGCTTTTAAGAGAAATTATATATAATGATCAGACCCGGAATTTTTCCCACAATAAGAGCAAAAAGCTCGGAAACTATTATATCGGCTGTCCAACTGATAAGAAGCATAAGGTGTCATTTATGTTTGTTCTAATTCTATAAAGAGCTTGACATATGTATTTGATAGTGTCATTTACCTATTATGTACTTTTATAGTGTCAGTATAGAGCATAACAACCACGTTAAAAGTATTTGTTGACTGCTTTGAGGAGTTACAATTTTGGCTTAAAAACTCTTATCATTTGGACAGCAGATATGTCCTATGCAAAACCCAAGGATTTATTATTCCTAAATTTTAGTTTAGTAGTGTTTTTGTCATTAAGCTCATAGAGCTGCTGCATCATTCTTCTCTCAGCCTCCGGACCGTCAACATCAAAAGTGCCAAAGGATCTTTTTGCCAGAAACCCTTCTTTTCAAGTGCAAATATCCCAAGATCGAGACCACATCCGAGCAAACCGATAGCACCAGTGCATTCCCCGTGTCCCAGAGCATCTGCAGTGTCAATCCCACCTCGGTAGGAGGCTGCCACGCCCCTGCCACGCCCAGTCCCCAGACGATCCGGTCGATCGAGGTTGCGTGCCTCAGTTCCGCATCTTCTCCTTCTTCTCCGGCGCAACACAGCGGCTCCGCTCCGCTCAGCCCGGCATTGGCAGCAGGCAGTAGCAGCAGCTCATCGCTCACCGCCCACCGCTCACCGCTCAGCGCGTCCCGGAATCAAAACAAACCAAACAACGTGAGAAGCAAGGATATCGAGTTCGAGGTCACAGCTCGTGTGACCCTCCCCGCCCTCTCTCTGCATCAACGGCAGGAACTGTACCAGTGCCACCCTCATCATGAGTCGCCAGTTTGCCGCCGTGTCCGAGGACAGGACGTGGGCCGATGTGTGTGCCGGACGGAGCAAGAGCAACCACCGCGGACTCGTGCCCGCACTCAACACATCCAATGCATCCAACAAACCCACAGGGGCGCCGGTGGGACAGGACTGGCACGGCTGGCAGACGGCCAGCACGAGGAAGTACCGCAGGAGACTCAGCTTTACAGGTGTCCCCAACGACGAAATGATCACGCTCAACTACGAGGGCAAGCTGTCGCCTATCCTACAGTGTGACGGTAATGATACCGAATTCGAGGAAGAACTGGCAGCGCTGGCGCCGGGCATCCCAAGGCCGGGCACTCAGGGCTCCCAGCAGGCAAAGCCGACAAAGCCAGCAAAGCAGACAGGCACAGTCAGCAAATACTACACAGCAGGGCCGACACAACGCGAGATGTTCGAAGCAGCAAATCGGGCCCAAGCGCTATACAACACTCATGAGAACAGGTATCCCTCCCCGTACGTTGACCCGTACGGACGCCCGGCCGCGGCAGGCACGAGGAGCATGAGATCCGGGACCGGCATGACCCCACCCTACCAGCAGATACAACAAGTCGAGCAGAATGGCCAGTACCAGTTTCCGGTGGTGCCACAGCCTGGCACATCGCAGGGAACACAGGGACCGCCAGGCAGCATGAGGAGCTCTGCCACGAGCACGGCCGGCCTCGGCAGGCTGAACCTCAACAGCGTGAGAAGCGAGCGGAGCGACGTTCCCATGGGGGACGTGCGAGATCAAGACGAGGTCTCAGTCCACGACACGACAATGAACGAGGGATCAGAGGAGGACGAAACTGCCCAGCGGATTGCAAGGCTTGCAAGGGAGATGCAAAAACTGCAGGAGAGACAGAGACGCGAAGCGAGAGTAAGGCGCGATCAGAGTCGCGGCGGCAGCAACAGCAGCAATGACGGCAGCGACCTCTTCAGGGGTGACCAGATCCTAACGCATCCAGAACTGCAGGTGACGTCCACACCACTCAGGCCAGGCCAAGTAGCCGAACCAAACCGCACGATGGGTGAACCAGAGGGCGTCGGCGGCCCGCCAATGCAGGCGGCAAGCAACCCATTCTCAATGAAGAGGACAAGAGAAGGCCAGCACGACGATACCGGAACGATCACTTTCCATAAGAGACACCGGCAGAACGACCCACTGGCCCTAAAGAGGCAGCTGGCGGCAGCCCAGATGGGCGGCGCCCAACAAGATCGCAAACCGGTCTTTTATTATCGCATCTGGCGTGAAGACGGCACCCCGTGCCGCAACGAGGACCTGCACGAGGTCAGCTACTGGCTCGCAATGCTAGGGATGAGCAAGGGCTTCGGTCTGCAGGGAACGTTCCTCCAAGAGGAGGGCAGCATCAAGATTGGGTGCAGTAGCGAGGATCACGGGAGGCTGATTGAGGCTGAGCTCCGCGACGCGGAGATCAGCTCGGCGAGGTACAGGCTGAGCAAGATCGCCAGGAAGGCCAGATGTTATCTGGTCATCAGAAGCGGGTGCCCTCCGACAATGACGGCGATGGACCTCTTCAAGACCGTCCAGGCCATGAACAAGCTGCCTGGCTCAGCCACGGGCGTTGAGATCCACAAGCAGAAGATCGAGGGCAAGACACATGCGAGACTGTGCTTTGAACCGGACCCCATCATGCTGGAGGTACTCAAGCACCACAAGGACAACGGGACTGACCTGTACATTGCGGCAACGACGGCGAGGGTTCGAATCACCGACCCAAACACGTACAGCCCAAGGGTGGCTGACGGGGCAAATTAGACCAGAGAGCAGAGCGAGATTTTAATTGTATAAAGCAGGGAAATAACTATAAAATGTCAAATATAAATCTTGACCCGGCTAACCCATCTACTAACCAAAATGCAGGAAATGGCTTAAATTGCTTCCAACTCAATACGCGAAAATCATTTAAATCACTCATATCATTTGAACAAGCAGTTTCAGGCAGCTTGAACAATATTTTATTCATAACGGAACCGAATCTAACCAAGCACAGGACCGTCCGGGGGATTCAGGGTTATAAAACTATCGCCACCAAGGACTCCAGGGCAGCGCTCATGATCGATAATAGTCTAGTATGTAAGCAAATTGATTCCTTAATGCACACGGACTGTGCGGCGGCCATTATGCAAACAAACAATGCAAGTATAATACTAGCATCTATATACTGCGACATCACTGTGCCGGGCTTCATACATATTATCAAAACGGCTGAATACGCTTCACAACTAGGGCTGCCACTAATTCTATGTACAGACAGTAACGCGCATTCGAGACTCTGGGGGAAATCACAAAATGCTAGAGGCACAAACCTTGAGCTAGACATTGCCCGATCCGGCCTCAATATCGAGAATATCCCAGGAACGATCCCCACCTTCAGAGGGCCCATGGGCAGTACGCATATTGATCTTACTCTTACGGCAAACCTTGAACACAATCTAGAAGACTGGAGGGTGGAACATTTCGAGGATTCTGACCATAATCTCATAAAATTCTTATACACAGCAACTCCCGCGAAACGGATGGTGCGCGCATGGCATAAAGTAAGCTGGAATAAAATCCGGTCATTCCTAAGACAACATAACATTATTTTACCCAAGAAAATCACTCCGAGGGTTATTAACCGGATTGCTCAGGAGCTGCAGGAGATAATCAGTAAGGCACTAAACGATTGCGTCCCATGGGAGCCAGCTAAACAGACAAGAAAGAAAGAATTCTGGAAACATCAAGATGTAGCGCCTGCCATTGCACACAAAAAGAAATTGCTAAACAAAGCTAGAAATACAAATAATCCGGCAGATCGGGAAGCCTATAGGAAATATAGCAATGAAGTCTCACGCAAAGTCAAGAAACATAGAGAGACGGAGCTCGAGAAAGAACTAGATGAGCTTAAGAACGTACCAGACCTCATGAAAATTATCAAGAGGAACTCCCCCCAGCCAACGTTAGGGATTATATCCGGCAGCGCAACCCAAACCATAAATGACCTATTCCAACGGCACTGCCCTGGCTCAATAGACCCAGTAGACGATATAGTTCCGGACACCGAAATAAGCCTGGATGAACTAACCTCCTTGAGCAAGCATATAAACGTGGCATCGGTCCATAAATCTTTTAAGCAATTTGGCCACTTCAAAAGCCCCGGACTGGATGAAATCCCTCCTATAGTCCTGCAAAATCTTCCGGAAAGCTACTTAGAGACCGTGGTTACTCTCTTCAGAGCAATAACCGAACTAGCATATACACCCCTAATATGGAGGCAATCGCTTACAATCTTCATCCCTAAACCCGGAAAAGACACGTATGACTCGGTGGAATCATTTCGCCCAATCACCCTATCCGGATTCCTCCAGAAAGGGCTGGAACGGTGCGAGTTATGGCACCTAGAGCAAACACACTTCAAGGACAAACCAATGGCTGACTCGCAATACGCATTTCGGAGAGGCCGCTCAACAGAAACGGCAGTAAGCAGAGTTGTACATAAAATAGAGCAGGCATTTGCCAGAGGAGAGCAAGTTATTGGGTGCTTTCTGGACATCAAAGGAGCCTTCGATCGCCTTAATCATGAGACAACTATTGAGGCCCTGAAACGCCGAGGTCTGCCAGACAGGTTTGTCAACTGGTACTCGCAATATCTTAAGAATCGAACTACAACCATAAGGCTGGCGGGACAGGAAATCTCTAGAGCCCTGAAATGCGGCACACCCCAAGGAGGCGTGCTAAGCCCAATAATATGGAATATAGTTTTCGAGCAAGCACTAAACAGAATGGAAGCTGAAACGGATGCACACGTGACAGGCTTTGCTGACGATGGTTGCATATTAGTGGCGGGTAAAAGGCCAGTTATTGCTAGAAACGAGGCACAAAAGGCCGTTAACAAAGCTCTTGAATGGGGCAGGCAAAACGGGCTTGAATTCAATGCAAGCAAGACTGAGGCAATCCAATTCAAGCGTAAAAAGTTTGCAAAGCCGCCAAGATTCATCATTAATAACGAGAGAATCGCCTACTCAAACCAAGTTAAGTACTTAGGCGTGGAGTTAACGCATAATCTAAACTGGACTCCTCATATCAAGAAAATGGCAGAGAAAGCCAAGGGGAGAATCTTTGCAGCCCAGAGACTGGTAGGCAGGAGATACGGAGCAAAGCCAGAACTCATGCACTGGATATGGACCGGCTGTATAATCCCCATCATGTTGTACTGTTGTCAGGTGTGGGCGACTGGAATCACACCCACGCAAAAGAAGATCCTCATCAAGACAAGCCGCCTGGCGTTAACAATAATTGCGCATGCACACAAAGGCACCCCGACAGAGGGTCTGCAGGTATTACTAAATGCAATGCCACTACACATCAAAGCAAATGAGCTGGCCCTCTCTGCGTACGACCGACTTGCTAACGTTCTGGTAGCCGAGGAATACAACCTGCAAAATAGTCCACCCAGTGGGCACCTTCATAAGCTCAGGATGCTGCACATCGAATCATGCGGTCGTCTAGTACCCGATCAAACAGACCAGGTAATCGGAAGATGTCAGGCACAAGTCTACATCAGGCAGGCGAAACCAAATGAGAATGCGAGGACCAACATATACACAGATGGCAGCAAGATGGATGGAAATACAGGGGCGGCGTACACAATTACCCAGGGCGATCATGAAATCACCACAGGACAACATAAACTGCCCAACCACGCAACCGTTTTTCAAGCAGAAGTCGAGGCAATAAATCAAGCGGCAATCAGAGCGCTCCAGATGGGCATCGGCGGCAAGATCAACTTCCACGTGGACAACCAGGCGGCTCTCAAGGCCATAAAGAGCAGTACAACCCAGTCCAAACAAATTAAAAGCACCCGTGTCAATATAGACAAGCTTGCGGTAAGGGCGAAAGTCAGGTTGTACTGGATTAAAGCTCACTGTGGCATTCGTTTCAACGAACGGGCGGACACTCTAGCAAAGGAAGCCACTGAAGCGGGGGTCCTCACGGAGGTCGGACCTGGCAAGGGATACTTCAAGGCAAAACATAAAATGCTGGCACGGGACCAATGGAGACGAGAATGGCAACAAAGTGACGGCGTCCGGTACGGCCGAACTAGATTCTGGTTCCCAGATCTGGACACCAAGAATGCGAAAGCCCTTCTCAGATATGGCAGGTCAATACTTAGTACATGCGTCCAGTGGATCACCGGGTTCTGTAACCTGATGCGACATAGGCATAAAAAGAATCCTCAACTCTCTGATCTGTGCCGGCTATGCAATCAAGAGGCAGAAACCCCCGAGCACCTGACCTTCTATTGCCCGAGGCTGCGGCGGTGGAGGACGGACTGCTTCCAGGTATACGAGGGCAGACCCGCAGAATGGCGGGCTGACCAGCTGGTCAACTTCATACTATCTGCTCCCATCCAAGACCTGCTAGTAGACGACACAGAATACAAGAACGGCTCAGAGCTGAACTCCTCAAGTTAGCAACATGTATGACTCAGGTACATGGCAAGTAAGTAATATATTGTGGAAAGAGAAGAATCGAGGAGTGATTTCGAACCCAAAGGTGTGAACCTAGGTCATGTTCTGTACAGTATTAAAAATTGTGTGGAATCGAAATATAAAAAACTAAACTAAAAACTAAACTAAAAACTAAAACTAAACTAAGAGCTGCTGCAGTGTAACATAATTGTAATAATCCAAAGCCTGTTTTATTCCGGTCAAAACATTCCTCAGTAATTATATATTTTATTGATATATATTAAGAGAGTTGTCACAAAATACACCAAATATACATATTGTTGTTGAAGTAACTTTCCGCGCTATGATTCGCGTATGATATACTTACAATGCTGAAGATATGTTTTGTAGATATAATTATGATTGTAGTGCCTGTAATTGTATACGGACATTTTGACTGAATTAACTGCCTATGGAACAGAATAAACACATCCATATAAAAATATATACTCAATTATGGTTATTCTACAGTATATTGTATTCATTATTGTGCATTTAGTTTTTTCCTCTTGACATTCAGAAGACTGTTGTGACGAGTGTTGTCAGCAATTTATAATATAGTTTATGGTGTAGTCAAAGATATGTAATATTAGTAACCATAGATTGGCTCTTTTGGTGAAGTTTGGAAAAACGGAATTTCAAATATGTTTGCTTTGACTCATTTGATGAGTGTTGAATCTCCTCAGCTAGAGAACTGAGGTTGGCTGTCCAAACGATAATAAGCCAAAAGTGCCAAATCTGTTTGTTCTAATTCTACAAAATTAATAGCTTGAAATATGTATCGGAAAGAGTTCTTTACCTTTTTTTATTATTTATTCCGATTCTTTATAATGTTACAAACACTGTTTATCTCACTATACAGAACATGACCTAGGTGGGTACCTTTGGGTTCGGAATCTTCTCTTAATTCTTTCTTTCCTTACATTTCGCACACGTGATATTTTGCCATGTATGAATTACATGTCGTTAACAGGGTTCTTGTACTCCATTGGATCGGTCAGCAGATATCGTAGGGGTGCTGATTGTAGGAAGTGTACCAGGTCCACTGGCCTCCAGTTTTCTGGCATCTGGTTGTATGTTCTGAAGCTCTCCGTTCTCCAGCTGATCAGGCGGGGGCAGTGGAAAGAGAGGTGCTCTGGGGTTTCCTGGGCTTCCTGGCAGAGTCGGCAAGTGTCTGGTAATTCTGGATTCTTTTTATGTCTGTGTCTCATGAGGTTACAGAAGCCAGTTATCCATTGTATGATATCATTCATAACCAGCCGTCCGTGTCTCAATAATGCCTCGGATTTTGTGGGGTCTAGTGTGGGGAACCATACTCTTGTACGACCGTATTTGGTGTTGGACGAGCTTGACCACTCTTGGGCCCATTTATCCCTGTAGTGCTCGGTATATTTGGCCTTGTAATGCGCTTTGCTTGGTCTGGTGTAGATTTCAGTGCCATCGGTTGTGGCCCGTTTTGCCAACTCGTCTGCACGCTCATTGTGTTGATGGCCCACGTGTGCCTTGATCCAATATAATGTGACCTTCGCGCATCCTGCTAGTTGGTCTAGATTTAGCCTGGTCTGTATTAGTTGGTCTGTTCTTGCCACGCTTTTCCTAAGGGATTTTAAGGCCGCTTGGTTGTCGATATGTATATGAATTTTGCCTCTTATGTTCATTTGTAAAAGCCTTAGGACTGCCTGGTTTATTGCCTCTAGTTCTGCCTGGTAGACACTTGCGTGCTCTGGGAGTTTATGCATTCGATAAGTTATTTCCCCTGCTTCCTGCGTGATTGTGTAAGCCGCCCCAACCTGGCCATTTAGTTTGCTCCCGTCCGAGTATACATTTGTGCGTGCCTGCTCACTTGCTTTAGCTTGCCTGACCTTTATATTTGCTTTGCATGTGCCTACTGCTGCTTCCTCTTGATCTAAGGTGAGCCCTGCGG
>LR137549.1:1157-14421 GCA_900659605.1 Tisbe holothuriae | reverse complement strand
CCATGGAGTATTCGTTGCTCAACTGGCTGGTGTAGATCAAAGAGCTCTACTTATCATAAAAAAAATAAGATCTGTAATGGACAATAGTACAAATTACAAAAGATCTAGCCATTAAATAAAAGAGCATTGCTGCGCTGTAATTTTACTTGAAGCAAATAAATAAATTCTAACAATATCCTCCATGACCCACCTCGCTGTGAAGCCCACAATCCTCTCCGGAAAGTTCCTCCACACCCCGAACGCAAAGTCGATCTCCTCCGGCGTGATCACAGCATCCGCCTCCAGGTGGAGCACGGCGTCCGCGGCCTCGTCGGCGTCCACGTGGTCGGGGTCGAAGCGCGCGGACGGGTCGTCGCGCAGCTCGGGAGGGAGCACGCGGACATGGAGGGACACGCGGCGGGTGGAGGGCATGCGCGGCCACCGGGCGCGGGGAGGGGGTGGAGACGAAGAGGACCATAACACAATTATCTGAAATTAAGACATGGACTGGTATTGTGGACTAGCATGTGCTTGTGTAAAGTAATCTTACCTTGCGAACAAACTCGCTGGCAGTCACATTTCTCACGAGCCTAAAGAGCGCGTTAACCTGACTGGGGCTTCCACCACCAATATTGCCATCCTCAAGGGGAGCATAAATCACAGCCGTAAAGTGTTCCCTCGACGACAGAGAAGACAGTGGGGACGACGTCTGGGTCACGTCCAGGGTTTGGTGGGCAAATTGGGAGTAGAACGGGAAGTGGGAGAGGCGAGAGGAGAACTCGGGTCGGGTGAGGAGGGCGCCGGGCGCAGAGTTCCAGATGAGGCCCTCGCGGGCGCGGTGCTTGCGGATGCGCTCGTAGATGATCTGAAATGAATTTTATTTACAGTAAACAATATGCATTGCATCTTGTGTTAGTCTGGAAAGGTGTTTGTTACTCTGTTATGAAACCAGTGAAGAAGGGTATTTTATGGTCTCTAGGGTGTGCTATGTGGGGTCGGCTGCACGTCTACCCTTTTAACGATGGCAGTCTTATAGCCATTACGAGGGGCACACAGTGGAATTTCAAGAACAAATATAGCTGCAGCAGCCTCTTTTCCTTAGCAAATGCATCGGCCGTTCTGAATCCACTGTGAATCGATAACTTTTCCAGCGTGTAAAGAGATCTTTAAAAATGCGCCAAGTCATTGAGGGTCTAAGGCGGAATACGATTACACGCCACCACGCTCTCGGTGGAAGACTTTCAAAGCTTTTTTTTTTTCAATCTTCATGGCTATGAATTTCCCATTGCTCTGAAAAGTGGAGGAGATTAGAAAGCGCATTTAAAGAGATCGTTTTCGTCGGAATAAATTCAAAGGAGCTTTGGTGACGATGTGAGGAGAAGAAAAGGGGGATTATCTATCTGGGAACGGGAGAAAATTGTTCTCAATATTTGTAAGCCGCTCAAAGTGTGTCGCCCTCTCTATCTGCCGTATTAAGATTGTAGGGCCGGCAGGAAAAGTGTATAAACATTATAACTACATGCAGCAGAAATTTACTTTTCCAAACGATTTATTAATCTACTTTCCATTGATAAATAGATAAATAAAACTTTCTAAAGGCAAAAAGATGTCATCTTAACTAAACTGCCCGTCTAATGTAGAGATCTATTATTTCCTTCTTACTCGGGCGTGTTTACTACCACTGCTACCGGGGTGTCCTCTGCTGTCATTGTCAGAATCAGATTGTGCAGCCAACAGGGCTTTCTTCTACGGAGCATAATTAGCCGGCTCAACCTAGTGTTGATGCGGCTGTCCTTTCTTCCCAAGGGAGAGCTAAAGACAATGGGTCACACAGGAAGAAGAAGGCAAAATCAAGAGGAGTTGCTGCCAAACAGACACTTTAATCAAGACTGCCAAAATAGTAAGGTTACAGCTGGAACTTGGAAGTAAAAGCAATCTGATAATGAATCGTTTAAGTCTTATTCTCAAAAGAAATGCCTTCATCTCTAACATCTTACCTCCAAAGTGGTGTCGACAATCTTCTCCACTGAGCTGAAATACCGATCCCACAGCACCTGCGTCTGCTGCCGCATCCTAAACACCCTCCCCGGCGGGATCGACCTCAGCACCTCCGGCACCTGCAGCAGCAACCGCTCGTCCGCCTCCACGGCCGCCGTCGACCAATCAATGACCTCGGAGAAGGGCAGAACCCAGCCATTGGACAGCAGCAGCGGCACGCAGCCCGCCTGCAGCGTCTCGATGAAGCGGAAGGAGCCGACGCGCCGGCCGCGCGGCACCAGGCAGAACGTAGAGTTGGACAACAGGTGGTCGTAGTCCCACCTGAAAGAAAGAGGGGAAAAGTTTCGTTAGAGGAAAATAGTTTAAATACTTTTTTGCTACCGTGTCTGGCTGGAAGGCCATTAAATGCTTTCTTTGTACGCTTCAGGCTAAAACGTCGGTCCCTGAGAATGACTTTTTCCCCCTCGTCGTTTTATTAGCTTCAATGTAAGCGTAGTTTGCGTCCGTCTGGTGCTTACTTTACGCAGTATATTCTTCTACCCCCTCCTTGGCTGTGTACAATATCATGGTTCTTTGGAGATTCTTTGCCAGGGAGAAAAAGCGATTCCGCCCAAAGAACCGTATCGGGTCTGAAAGCGGAAAATTTGTCTTTTGATCTCCCTCTCCACGCAGCAGCTAGCCGGCCACCAGCAACCCCAAATGGGGGCTGTGGTGTAGTGGTGGTGGTGGCCATTGATCTCATAAGGAAGGGGGCTTATCGGATAATAATATCGGTGGTTGTACCCGGAAGTTGTAATGTGCGGAAACCAAAGAGAGGACAAAATAGGTCAAAGAAGGCATGAATAAAGATTTGGGCTCATAAACATAACCATTCAAATAAAGACAAATGTGAACATTTGCGTATAGAGAGTATGCATGATATTTACATTAATACCAGCCCTGCTTGTCTCCAAAAATGACATTTCCACAATATAGTAAAAAGTGGCCAAAAGAAATCGTATTGGAAAAATGTAGAGGAGGGTTTTATTCCCAAATCGAAAACTATTACAATTGACCTCGATCTTTTTTACGGCTGTGTTGCTTTCTAAGCCATCTCTTTGGACTGACATGAAATGTTCGGAGAGGGGGAGAAAGGCTTAAGGGACAAAATGAATTGTTACTACAGTCTCGTCAGCTCTCAAACATATACGAGTAGAATCAAGCTCTCGGCATGAGTAAAACAGTTTTATGTGGTCGCCCTGTTGACAGTTCCTCTAAAATAAATGCCACTATTAATGGCTCTGTATTTTGTTTTCTCATCCGACTCCAAGCAATAAAGCAATAAAAACGTCGGGGAATTAGAAAATGGATCGCAATT
The DNA here is from genome assembly GCA_900659605.1 of Tisbe holothuriae. Lineage (NCBI taxonomy): Eukaryota > Metazoa > Arthropoda > Copepoda > Harpacticoida > Tisbidae > Tisbe > Tisbe holothuriae. The sequence continues at coordinate 11,087 of LR137549.1, read as the reverse complement.
TGTCGCTGAATTCCTCGCTCAGTATGAACATTAAATTGACAAAATACTGAAATTACGACAGGTATAAAAACTGCAGAAATTACTTCAATACCAATGGGAAATCCAATGCAATGGGTATAATTCTTGCTGTGTATGCAGAATGACAAAAATAGGCACAATTTGGGACAAATTATACTTGGATGAGTAAAAAGTTGAGGTATGCAATCAGCAAACAAGTGAACTCTTTCTTTCATTCTTTTTCCCGAGCCGTCAGAATAACCATGCAATGAAATATTGACTATATTGTTTTGCAAAAATGAGAATTGCAGTGGAGAGGAAGGGGCGGAACGATAGTTGGAAACCGTCCCTAGGGAATTTGAAGCTAACATAGCGGCTAAAAATAACATTTCAATGATTTATTGGATAAAGGAGACCCTAACTAAACCGTGAGAAGTTCCAATGATTATATAAATAAAATACTTTAGAGAATAAGATGATGCCTTTGCATTTTGAAAAAGTCATTGGTGATAGCGCAATTAAAGTGATGTTAAGAGGATATCAAGACATTGACTTATAGCATCATTTTGGAAAAGTCCAGTTTCTTGAGCCTCCCTTCCATCAAAAGCCGTCAGTTTCATGACAAGATGAATGATGCAAGAAGTTGAAAAAACAACAAACCCACATTTAAAAAATACACCTGCACAAGGGACTAAAGGAACCTTTTTGTTCTTGCCTCCCGGGACACCCTTTCCATCTTGTAAAACTTTTCTCCTCCACTTTTCCATTAGAGCAAATGAGAATTCCGATAATACTGTAAATGGATCCGCACGTTGTTAAAAGAGCTTTTTTTGTGTGTGTGCAAAAATCTCAAGTTCTGGAGAAGAAGAGGAGACAATACACGTACACGTTTTGTCTCTCGCAAATGCCGCATTTTTCGCACTACGAATCTTGGAGAACGTCTGCTTTTAAGAGAATATAGAAATAGAACAAAGTCTGGTCATGGGGGAATTGAGAAAGTATTTGAAGATTATTTTTGCTGATATCGAACAATTTGACACCGTTTAATCGCAAATATAATTGGACGACATTTCACATGTGAATTCAGTCTTGCAAAAAGTTTGAAATTGGCATGTCAGTTTTATTAGATACAGGAACGGGTTCTAGCTTCGTTAACTTTACACTCATAATTGGCTCCACTGGCCTCACTGTCAACGGCACTCCAAAATAAGCCATAATCAGCTTATGTATTCTGCAGCCTTGCGTGTTAATTAAAAGTTGAGAGGAGGAGCAGAAGTCGGGCTGCCCTGCTGAGGCTAAAGTCAGGAGCTTGGAACTAATACCGTGCGCAAAGAAGCTTTGGAGCGCCATGCAGGCATGGAGGGTAGACACCCATGGCTAACTATTCTTTAATGCTATTATAATTAAGAATATATAATGACATACTAGTCATTGTCCTGTTATCTAGCTCTTAGGTCTAGCATACTTTATTAAACTTTGTTTAGGAGGCAACACTCCTAAAGGGAGAGTTTGTTATGTAATTTGAAATTATATGTAAAGCTCAAAAGCTTTGAAACAGGAGGAGTCCCCCAACAATAATTTTTTTTAGCTTATCTCAGTTTTCAAAATTTGGCGTTTGCTGCATCAGAATAAATCTCTGCACAGAAAGAAAAAGAGTTCAATTAACTGCCTGGTAAAATATTGAAGATAGAACGAACAAAGGATTGGCCATCTCATTAGTATTTTTCCCGGATAAATTTAGGACTAACAAGCATGACAGACAAGTTCTCGAATGGAGAGAGACTAAGAGAAGAGAAGAGAAGAGAGAGAGAGAGAGAGAGAGAATAAAAGTTGTTTTGCGTTTCCCCGGAAAAGTTGCTTTTTTGCGACGTTTGTTTGGGATGAAGGCAAAACTTTTTCTCCTCCTCCGAAAAATGATGGATTACATGACGGGTAAAACACGACAACAGGGAAGGCAGGATTATCAGAAGAAACTCTTAAGGAAGAAGCTCATTCATATTCTATGTGTTATGGCAAAAACAATGGGATTAGAACATACGCAGTGCAGTACATATTTTAGGCTATAATAATATAATTGTACTGCAAATGACATTGCCGAAAGGTACACAAGATGTGTACCCTACATTTGAACTTTTTAGCCTTCCGCTTTTAAAATAGAGATGACTTTTCAAAGCTCTCCAGAGTCAATGCTTGACAGAGAGAAGCAGGTTTCAAAAGCGAAAGGCCGTTTCGTTATATATAAAAAGGCTTGTCCTGAAAAATGTAAATCAAATTTTAGTCAAGGGAGGAAAAGAAAAATGTCATCGTCAGGGTTGACACTTAGACCAAGTTTTAAATGTACAAAATAAGTTACGGAAACTTCAATATTCCTTGCAAATTAAACCATATAATGGCACATTTTTTAAATACTTAAAACTGTTCAATCCCGGGGATCAATACAGTACCTCTGCTCTGTTCAATTCTAGTTCATGGCAGGATGACATGCTTAATTTAGTTGAAAGTGGCATCCCTGTCCCTCCCCTGTCAACCTAGTTTCATGGCATGCTCCTCTACCTAATATTACTATTCCACTGGCGACCACTTCCACTTCAACATTTCCTCTTCTTCCTCCTCTTCTTCGTATGCATTAGCAAGGGCACAACTTTTAGCTCAGGAAAAAGGCCAAAAATGGAACCGGTAGCGAAGCTAAGTAAGTTGGCAAAAGTCATGCCAAAAAGAGACGGCCAAATAGGAGAGCGTTCTTAACTCAATAGTTACAAATGTATTGTCATAATGATATGAAATCTTAGCAAAAGACTACACAACTCTTATGAGGAGCCACATTTTAAAATCGGAAATGATTTTCATTGCCAATGTTTGGTCAAGTTGTCTCCATAATCCCGGAAACATCTCCAAACGAGAAAGCGGCCCGTCGAACAATATGAAATTGCCTTTGGACATGAATGACCACCGAATTATTATAATTTGCATAACCTTCCGTGGCACATCAATGGCTTTTGATGAAGAGGCCAGATTGTTAAAAGGGTCCAATTTGGTGTTTTGCATTTTCAACGAGCGTCTATTCTTCCGAGAATTTCTTTGACTTCACCTTCCTTTCGATGCAGAGACTCTTTCTTAGTTCAAACAGGACTCTTCTGCCTTTTTCGAAAAAAGGCTCAAAAGTAGTGTAGGGTTGCCAATATTTATGTAAAGTTGGATTGTATGATAATTGAAAGGTAAAGTCACACATTTCTGTAAAAATCGAACATTGCTGCAATATTATATATATTTTTATGCATTAACCAATATAAAATGCATTAAATGGTTGCCTCAACCCTGTTTAGTGCGCAGGGAAGACTTGAAATAGACACAAAGAGTATCACAAGAAGTGGAAGAAGTAGCATAGTAGTACTGAAGCAGTTGTAGTAGCCTGTATAGAAGGGGAAGCAAAAAGGCTTTTATATCTACAAAGACTTAAAAGATGGGAGAAGAGCTCCAAAAAGTTTCAGTGTCGTCTGAATAAAATGAGATTCCTAAAAGGATTTCACTCTCAAGAAAGGAGCTTCTTTCTCTGTTTAGTTTGATAAATTGGCTGTTGACGTAATAAGAACAATTTTGCAAACATGTTTTTGCAATGTTTAAGACGACAATTTGCCTTTCTTGATTGATTATGCTGAGGGAATAAACAACCTTTTGTGCCCTCATAACACCTTTCTTTGATATTCGCTGGAAGGCGTCTTAAAGAAAACATTTAACCTTCTAAGTGTGCCTCAATCGATCACATTTTGTACAACTTTGATAGTTTCAAAAAGAGGAAGTGAAAAATAACCTTTGTTAAAGGAAAGAAATACGTTCTATATTTTACAACTGCGTGGGAATATTCAAATTTGTTCGCGTATTCTACGAAACTTTTCCAAATTTCCATTTTGCTCGTCCGGGGGAAAGTTCAAAATGTCTTGTGATGTACAGAGAAGAAGAAGTAGAATAAACGAATTAAGTTTTGAAATAATGACGAACATTTTTGTCAAATTCTTTATTCTATTATTAACGACTTGCAAAATGAGTTAAAGTTTGCGATTTGGGAAGTTTTAAGTCATTTTTCCGAGAATGACAATGTGGAGTGATGACATTTAAGGAATCTCAAGGGAAAAATTAATTATTTTGAACATGGAAAGGATTTTGAGATATTTTAGTTCTGTAGTGCTATGCAGTCAAGGAAGGCTCAAGTATTTTGAGACTTTCTTGTATGCATGGCAGTATACACATTATGGAGTAATTGCTTTCCTGACTTAAATACTCTTTTGGCTCATTCTTTGCTATCTTAAATAGGCTCCATAACAACTTGAGAATGGCATATTTTAAATACCCAATTAGTGCTAAAACCTTTTCCCAGTTTTCCTCATGGTAAAAAATGCACTTTATTTACCCACTCCTTTGCAAAAGTGCAGAAAAACGTCAAAGAAAATGTGCAATTTCCAGCTCTACATTTCGCCACACTCCTGTTAATAAACCCCCGTTTTTGGGGTCATTGTCTAAAACGAGGGCTTCTGTTCTTCTTCTACCTTTTGTTGTGCCATTATCGCTGCTAAACGAGAGTGGAAATAAATGGCAGATAGCAGAACCAATCTGACAGAGAGCCAAATCGTGTCCGAAATACAGACGACTTCCAAAATGACATTGAGGGTTGACAGAGTGGGAAAGTTGTAGACTCATTAGTAGAGTTAATTAGACATCTTTTTAACAATGATACTAATAGTACATGTTCTTTGCCACACACACGAAATTTGGCCATTATCAAAATTATGCAAGATATCTAAGTGGCTAGTTTCAATGCTAGGGATGAAGTTAATATTCATTTTAATCTAATTATCATCAACTGGCATCCCTTAACACCAAAATTTCCCGTTGATGAGAAAGTCTCCAGTTATAAAAACACACACGTGATGAAACTTTGCTGTCAACTTTTATGCTGGCCTGTTGTAATGGAGATATCTGCTGAGAGAGAGAAAGATCCAAATTGGATGGAGGGAGAATCCAATTTATGGTAAAAGGAGACCTGGGATTAAACAGAGAGAAGGAGAGAGAGAGAGAGAGAGAAAGCAGTTCCTTCTCATTTGCACATGAGGGGGAAGGATAAGAAGAGAGAAAGTAATTTGCAATTTCGCGCACTTTAAAATTAGACCAGCTGTAAGATTTAACCTTTCTTAATTCCAAGATGTTGCTTATTAAAGCAGGAGGTAATCATTTCAGAATGAATCACTAGCACTGCCAGCTTTAATGATCTTCTATATCTGTTAAGATTCTCCCTGGAGCGCCTCCAAATTGAGCCCTCAATGAATTCCACCCCTTCTTCTTCTTTTGTGTCGCCCTGATGATCCTCCTACATCAGAGGAGAAGAATACAAAGAAGTTTTCCTTTCTATTTTTACAAGTTTATTCTCGTCGTCGTCCCCTTATCAGAGAAAACGAGGGAGGAGCCCCTGGGGCGACTACACCGCACTGCGATGAGGAAGAAGAAATGACAAAACCACGGACTGCTACATTAAAGACATTAGGGGATTACAACTTATTGGTTATAAAACAATAATAAACACAAAGACAATAAACTTTATACTTTACCTGCTGTACACTGTATTGGAGCATGCTACACCTATTAGGTGCATAGGATTACTTAAACATTTTACATTGCTAATAGTAACCTCAGCTGTTCCACCTTGTTTCCTATTCTTCCTCCCACCACAATAGATGACTTTTCCAAGAGAAAGCGACGTTTTTCAGAGTATTATCAACCCTTCTGCCTTCAAGAATAAGAGAGGAAGCCGGATCCACCGGCAACTAATGATGTGCAGCACGCTGAAATACCGTTTATGAGAGACAAGTCTGCACAATGGTAAGCAACTGGACTTTATCCGCTGCACAGTGGTATACTTTAAACGCTGCACAGTGGTATATAGCTTGAATTAATCATGGCGATATCGTTAATGAGACTCAAGTGTACAATGGTCTACTGCTGGAATTAATAATTCATCATGAAGGCCCTGGAAGTGCAATTGTTACCCAGGTATACAAGGCTCCAGTGTGCAATTTTACAGCAGTATTAAATTGCACGGAACTTTCCTCTTCCATGTGAAGCACATATATTTTTATTTATTTCTCATGGACGGGAAAATATATACAGTGCTGGAAAAGGGGGAATGAAGAAGAAAAAGCTACAAATAGAGCCGTAGGGAGAATAAGAAGGGAAGGCAGAAAGTGCACAGAGGTTTGAATAGGAGTAATATTGTTTCGGTTCATTTATTTACACTTTTGGGACTATTATTCATGCCCACTGTGCCAAGAAGTAGCCGACAGTGAAATATTAATCCCTGTCAAGGAATATATGGCGAGCCCGGCCCTAAGAAATCTGAGGAGACGCACGCATGTTAAGACGGGAAGAAAAAGTAAGAGGTAAGAAAAGGGCTTTTAAATGACGTGTGCATGTAGTGTAATGTTTAAACAGGGCTGCTGTCCTTATTTATAACATGCGGTCTTGTCTAAAAAGGCATGTTAGAGTGGAGGACTATGAAAATGGCAACCCTGACAGGATATCCCCTGAAGGCTGTCCGAACCTGCAACGGTGCACGCGACCCACTCAGCTCCACTTTTTCTTCTAATCCAGTGCACCACCAAGTTTTGTATGAAGAGCAGCCTGCTGCACGCTCTCCCTCACTAGGATGGCCGCCGCAGGGCTCCTTGGCGACTACTTTCAACGGCTCAGGAGTGTATGAATATGAGAAAATACTTGCAAACACGCAAAACGTGCGTACGCTGTTGTGCAAACATAGAGGATGTTGTAGCACTTGTTTTGAACTTAGGCCGTTGCCATACGGCGATGTTGTCTACTTATGTTGTGGAGGTCTAGGGCTATTTAGCACATTAAAAATAATGGCAATTTAATATTGTTGTGTGGCAAGAATGAGAACTCAGTTAAAGTAGCTTGAAGAGCATCCTCAGGGCATCATTCTTAATGCTGTTTTCTTTTTCTCTCTCCAGCTCTTCCATCAACGTTTTTATCAGTGAGTGAAGGAAGATTCGATTCATCTTCAAGGTCTGATACATAAAACCTTTCTTCAGGATGATACTTTCTCACCTTTCGAGGGTGTTGTTGTTCTTGGGTGGTAATACCCTTTATACCTTTTTACCTCAAAAGATTATCCCCTGTAATAATAATATGCACAATGGGGTTCCTTCTCCTCCTCAGAAAGCTGGCGTAATTTATGAGGCAGGTTTTTCTTTTCCTTTCTTCAGCTCTCATCATAATTAGGCCTAATCTCACGCTGTTGGCCTTGGGGGGATTCCTTCAGAAAGGTATTACAACACATACGTATACATAGACGTGGTTATATTAGATGGACACTAGACGGGCAATAAAATGGTCTTTGGTCAGTTGGGTGGGCCCAGACAACTTCATGAAAGTCGCATTCCTGAGAAGCGAAAATTGCAGTCGGTCCAGAAATGGGAAAGTCCGTATAATGCTCATATTATCTATTCTGGCTCCAGCCAAGAGTTGTATTAGTAAGCCCAGTTATCTCTGTAGCTGCTACCAGCTAGTGTGGAGATAAAATGAGGGGAGAAGGAGGAAGAGAAACAGCAAAGAGATGAGATTAAGAAAGAAAACGAGATTTCCTTCTTGTAATGAAAATGGAGAAAGAGACCTGCTTTGCACTTAAGATCCCAATGGGGAAGCTGACTATTAAAAGCAAAAGAAACACATGTCCTGTACCACATTGAGCGCCATGTTCATCATAAGAACCATTTTGTGTGCATTGATTGTCGAATTACAAAAAGGCTGCATACTGTTGTCTGTACAGTTAAATTATGCACACATTGGCCAGCTTCCCATGAGAGAAAGTGGAAAGGTCTAAGACAGCAAAGCTGGAAATTATTCTGCAAGATTTAATCTGCACGAAAGTAGTAGTTGTAGCAAAGAAGGGCCGGGACATAAAAGAATGAATGCAAATAATCTGGGCCAATGATATATAGAGCCAGTAAAATTCTTCCTTCGCTCGCCGATCTTTGAAGGCGAAATTCCGTCAAGCTGAGAAATAAAAGAGTTTGGACCTGAAGTGCGGAGAGACAAACGACGGCGGAAAAAAACGGCGGCCGCGGATGCGAGAGAGAAATTTGCTGCATTATTCGGAAAATGAGAGAATTAGGCGATCGAAAGAGACACTAAATGCCGGTTCGGGGGTGAGAGTTCTAGTCCAAATGGATGGACATCGGACTCCAAAGCAAAGACATTTGTTGCATTGAGGAACAAACATAACGTCTTATACAAATGAAAGTAGAAGTACATAGAGTTGGTAATAAACAAAAAGCACAAATGAAAGTGAGTAGAAAGCAAAGTTTCTCTTTATTTTTCAGTCCAACTCCCAGGGGAAGGCAGCTCAGCCCCCCCTCGTCAGTTTGTCGACATTTTAGAAAGAAAGCTTTCAACTTGCAATGTGCAATTAGAGTAGAAGTAGAAGTTTAATTCCCTTCCCTTGTTAAATGTTGAAAAAGAACTTTCTCTTCCTCCAGCTTTTGAAACAAAGCAACTTCTTATTAGTACTCCTATTATGATTATTCTCTTCATGTTTGACAAAGAAAACTTTCCCAAAGTGTCTCGACTTAAAAAGTCTGGGTTTCGTTTTCGCGTGCTAGACTTCCATTAAAAGCAATTGCTTCCACAGCTTTACTTGTTACTTTTTCTCGTCTCTTTATATATTTCTTTTACAATGGAAAGTGCCACTTTTTAACAAGAGCTTTAAGGATTATAGTGTATTGGAGAGAAGAAGAAGCCTTGCAATATCAATCATGCTCTCAGGAAACAATCATCAATAGTTCTCGTTTATGGCCACGCCTTATTGCACAAGTATAATGTAGAAATTTAGGGTAGGATAAAAAGGGCTTAAGGAAAAGAAAAGAAGCTTTGAAGTATTGTTTTATTGCTTAAAACCAAATAATACATCATTGAAAATGACACCTGTAAATATTATTATAAATCATGAAAGCTCAAAAATGTTTATGTTTTGGGGTGTGTTATGTCTGCTTTCATACATTCAAAACTAATCATTGCCATCAACCCTTTGTACTCACATACACAAATAAATAGCATCTCTTTCTTCCCCCCAATGGATCCGCAGCATCAACAACAACAAAAACCTTTTTATGGATATGGAGAACGAAAGAAAAGCATATTGCGCGAATGGTAAACGGTGGTTATTACATTAGGCAAAGAAAGGGGGAAAAGAAAGGCAGATCTGATATTAATATATATTCACAGTTTGCGGCTTCAAAATGATACATTGTCGTCGTTGTTATACATGCCATTTGCAGATGTAGAATAACGAGGGAAATCAATTTGTAATAAGATAAAGTATCATTTTGGGGAGGGAAAAACAGAGAAAATCGTATTTCCATTCTCGTTTTTGGGGGGATAAAAGTTTTTTGATGGCATTGATGGCTCAGCAGAAAACGGAGAAAAAAAAACTTTCTTCGAGGCAAAATATGTCATTGACAAGCATGGCATACAAACACAATTCTGTCTCTCGTATTGTGTGCTGGCAACATTATTGTGGCTCAATTAATAATATTGTGCTGTAATATGATTTGCAGCCTTCTTGTAAAGGTCACTTGAATGGCAGGGTGATTACAGACAGCGGAAAATAGTAAATTAGATCTGAAGGCAAGAAATCTGATTGTTTGAGCAATGCAAGCCGCGCTTGATTTATGACTTTAGCGGGAATGGGGGAGGAAGAATCTACTGCATTGTCAGAGTGAATGATACGCAACAACCTAAAGTTTAAAATCAAACATAAGTTTATTTCGACTTGGGGTTAGTTGTTAGTGCGTTGAGGGGTGAAAGTAAAGTGAAAGAATTGAGCTCCTCCACGGCCTTTTATAGCAGAATCAGTTCTGCCTGGCTAGCCTAGCG
>LR137547.1:9356-30335 GCA_900659605.1 Tisbe holothuriae | reverse complement strand
CGTATTCTGGAGAAGTAGGCCGATTGTGTACATTCCGAAGCCCAACGCCATCTAGCGGCGTGGAAAGTATACGACATATATGAAAATATAACATTAACATATAATAATACAATAAGCATTACAAACTACTAAAAAGTAGAATTACAATGCTATTTATAGTTCATGAATGTTAATTTCCTTTCAACTATTGCTTACTTTAAATACTTTTCCATAAACCACATTAGAACTGTTTCCATTCAAAATAAAACTCTCGATTGGTCAGACATTTAAATGAAATATGAATAGAATCTATGCGGAGTGTGTCTTCTAATATACCGACCATGACACAGTGAGCTGACCTCGGAATTAAATATCACTGCACAGTGTGTTTATAAATATTAAAAGGATGGTCAAGACCAAAGACTATGACCCATGATTGTTGCAGTGTATTTAATGACTGTGATATTGTACAGAGGCAAATCAACTAAAACTAAACCATTGTTCATTCCCAAGACCCATTAAATAATACCACTGTACCTATATCGTTCTTTCAAGGATAAGCATGTCATTAGAACTGAAACTCGCTAAAAGTCCACACACACACTCTACTCAACATATTGCCATATAAGTGAATATTTTAAAGCAAGGGAAACACCATTTTTGGTGCTGTTGTAATAATAGATTGATCAAACAAAGATTACAGAACGGAATTTGGAGGTAAAATTGACCATATATATTAATATTGTGTGTTTGCTTTAGATCACTAGTTATTAAATTTATGTGTAATACATGAATTGTTTATGTCGAATGCTACTTTTTTATTAACAATTGTACAATATAAAACCGTGTTGATAGTTCTAACAGGGAGCTCAGGGAACTTCCAAATATGTCCATATTCTGGGATAAAGCAATGCCTTAAATAGACATATTATTAAGCCCAGGTTTATTATATAGACATTGTATAAAAGCAACAGTTACCGTTGTCTACAGAGCAATAAAATGAAGCTTTTCTTCATAAGCCAACAGCAGGAAAACGGAAATTGTTTTTATCAATTATGAGATTTAAAGTGGTTTTGTAAACAGAAGGGTTTTGAATGAAAAAAATAAAGAAAGGCAGGGCAAAAAGGTTTAAATAAAATACACATAACACTCAATTGCATAATATATAATGCAAATAATGGTCCCCTTCCTTGAACAACCATATTATGCCCAAATTTGCGTAATAACACACAAGTAATGTATAAATAATCATTGCAAAAAATCTGGCCTTCAGAGAAGCTGCTGCAAAGCATTTTAACTCCATTGCCAAAATTTTATATTGTACAATAAAAGGTAATCTTGGAGAAACAATTCAAGGACAGAAATGAGCTCAATATTGAATGCAGTATTTAAATAACTGTGCATACTACAGTTGCAAATAGTGCTGTTATGACATTCTATGCCTAAATTTATAAGCAACAACATCTCATGTTGTCACATAAACTTTAAAGTTACATTAAATATTGATACATTCTTGGTATTTAAGCCTGCGAAATCATTCTAGGCAATGTATTGGGGCATCTAGCCTAGGCACAGTTATTATGATTTCATATGCCACCAAATATAATCAAAACTACAAGTCATATTTGTCACTCCCTACTGTCATGTTCCTAATTAGGTCATCACAAGGTCATAAAAGCGGCCTAATTATCCTTATCATCAAAAAAGATACCTCGTCATGTATAAAAATCAATGTCCAAATATGGCACCTTGAACAGAATCTGACTCGTCCGTATGTTTCTCCCCGTGTCAAAATATTGCGCCATTTTCTCTTAAGCTGACATCGCATCTTTGGAAGAATTATAAAATCGGCGACCCCTGAGGGGGTTGAAGGGATGGTTTTACAGTGGGTCTATAGCTAGGATCATCGGAAATAAATGTTAATATATTATATAATTTAGCTACAGTAACTGTTGCATTAATGTATGTAAATAATATAAAAAATATTTTGCTTTGTCCAAAGCCAATATCAAACCACTGTGCATGTCTTCTATTCACAGTGGGCCTATAGCTAGGATCATAGGAATAAATATTATATAATGTACATGATAGTTCTATTGATGTTAAGTTAAGAAAGACTTACTTTGCCTTGGTTTATAACAAATGTCAAGCCACTGTGTGCATGTTTTCTAATATTGGGGACAGGAATGTTCTTACAGTTGTTGAATATTTCATTTTTTAATACACACAACAACTGTCACTGTTAATGTTCTTACAATTAATTTTAATACACTCAACTTCATTTAGCGAGATTTAAACCCACTTTTATGTCATGCTACATTGAACTGAGACATAAATTTTCCTTTGAAGAATCTATTCAATTTCTCATCAGCAGTTCTTCTTTTGCCCAAAGGGGGAAAATATAATCTTTTGGAAATGAGGATCAAGGTCTGAAATGACAAATAGAGAATGAAGGGAATTATGGAACTGTTTTGTAACGGAATCAAAATATTTTGATATTAATACTATGGATTGGTTCTAACCTAACTAATGCTAAGTCTTATACTCTGAGCACTGAGAAGACATTAATTTATTATTATATGATTATAATGAGGATTAATAAACAAAACTCAGTTCTAAAATAGCCTTCAATATATTATGCAAATCTGGGATTTTATCCTTGGCTAGAATAGTTTTGCATTAATCACTCCTTGTTGTTGTTGTTTTCCTTTAATTAAGCATTGTCATTCCCTCTCACTTTCTCTCTCTTTTGTCTAAAACACAGTCAAATTTCACCCGTTCCTAACATCATTGTTTTAATCTCACTTTCAGGTATGTTTTAATTGAAGAATACAATTATGTAAACAATGGTTATGTGAGTAATTGTCTAAGACTGCTAGGAGTGGTAAGCATGATAATTATAGTGTCTCAAAATAATTTTTATTCGAGTTTAAGTATTTAAAACACCACAGTCTATACTGGCCTGGGTCATATGATACTTAATACGTTTTTATCTCTCTTCATATTTAAGAAAAATATAAAAATATATAAAATGTTTATTTCATACTTCAAATTTGTTTTAATGTACTCTATTAACCTACAGTAGGTATAATTAGCGTTTCTCAGCTCAGTAACATTAATGTTTAATTAATGTTTAATTAATTATTAAGTATATGCAGTGCTCATCATCTAAACATTCCCATATAAATTTCTGCAAACTCTAAGAAAGTTGTCAAGATTAGCATCATATTTTGCGTGCAATATTTTTCATTCCTCTTTAGCACATTCTTGCGGAGAAAACAAGTCATTTAAAAACTGTTTTTGTTCCGCAGTTATATTTCGTCACAGAGGGAAATTCCGGTCAGGAAAATGGGCATATTTTAAAGCCTTTTCTTTAGCGTATTCAGTGGGGTTTTGAGTGAGCGGATAAAATTGACTCTGCGTGAACTCTGAAACAAAAACAAAAAATCTCTTTAGCCGGCTAAATAGACAAGGCAATATTGCCCGTCAGTCAAATCGGTGTTCCTCCTTGTTTAAACAACATCTATTTCCTTTCTCTATGCCACTCTTTTGACACCGCAATTAAGGAGATACTATCAATACAGAGATACTTATTATAAACATTCTTCAATAGAGGACAAGTTCGTGGCGGAATGGTTAGCGCACGAAACTTCTATGCAAAGGGGACGGGGGTTCAAATTCCTGTCTTGGCCGATGGATTTTTCAAGCGTCCCAAAAATCTGCCACAATCCCTCATGGACTTGCCATTGCGGCGTGCAATTGCAATGAACCTGAAAAAGTTGTGCCCTAAAATATATAAGGAGGGATGCATAGCAAATATTAAAAATATTCTTTGATATGTGAAAATACTATTGCAAGCTTTAGTATATACTCACTACTTAGGTTGTTTTGATATTGCATGAAAGTTATTGACTCTTTTTAAAGCCTACAAATGAGACATCCATATACCACCACCCTGTAGAACTCCTCTCTCTATCTGCGAACCAAGACTTTTAACCTGAGAAAAGCGTGCCTGTCGATAGCCAGAGTCATCCATTTAAATGACCTTTAAGAACACCACGAATGATTTCAGGGTTGCCATTTTCGTTTAATAAAAGTAACAGTTTAACTACTACTGCAGCTACTGGTCCTAATAGTGATATAATATGAATTAATAAGCTTAATTAGGGCCGACTTCTGCTAAGATATGTCGTGGAATTTCATGGATTTGGAAATTTACGAGCATGAATTCGGTTCATTTTCGCCTCAAAAGACATTTAAATTGGTTGACTGGCAACCCTGGCCAGCGCTTTTAAACTGGCCAACACACACAGTTCAATTTATTCCGTTGTATGGAAATTATCATTCCCTCGTTTACGGTTCCAAAAATGTAAACTAAGGTGGAATATATGAGTTTTTGGGTGTCTAATATCTTTGTTTGAAATTCATTAGACTGTCGATATGTGAATAGGATTGTTTGGTGTGTTTATGTAAACAGAACACAGTTGAATCATCGTTCCAAAGCGCAGTTAACTTGCATAACGTAATGAATGGAATACTGTTGCAAGTTTATTTATAATAAAATTATATAGAATATACATTAAATGTTTTAAATCAAGAGGAGACTGTTACACTGTAGACTGTATATACTATTGTACATATATACTTTAGGAATGCATAAAAGGTATGGCTTCATCAAAATATCCATTAATTTAAATAAAATATTTTATAGAGGTTTGTATATTGCACTTTTTTCAATAAATGGTCTTTTGCTAAATATCATTTAATTGACAACAAATATCTCCGCCCTTTAGAACTTGTTTGTAGATTTCAACGCCATCTTGAGCCGAAGGCATCATCCATTATTTTCTATTATCACATTCTTCTGCTTTTGGCACTTTTTCTGCTCAGAATTAAACACGACTAAACAAACTTTAGCATTAAACACAATGTATTTATTTTAAAGCTCAACCACATAATACATTATATTTTTAAGTTTAAGTTATATGTAGTTAGTTGACACTTAATAATCCTATTTTTTATATTATTGAAGTTTATTGATGATTTTTGAAAAAGCCTAGTTGGGCAAAATGATGAAAAAGTCACATCTAGACTTTCAAATAATGCGTCAAAACTTGGCTGTCAAAAATATCAAAGACTGTTATCTGCATGAGACTTAAAAGAAGGAGAATTCAACATGTTTACAAAACTTTGGAATTTGTTCATATTTTGGGTGAGACGTTGAGATACTAGACATGTCTAGTTAGTCACTCATATCTCAAATATTTATAGCATGTATTTATTTATTATAAGTGACATAAAATATATTATTTTTAATAGTTACAGGGCATATCTATGAGTGGGAATATTGGGACGTCGCATTACTGAGTAGTAATGCGGCGTCCCAATATTTCCACTCATAGGGGCATATCCAATGTCCAATGTTTAAGACTTATATAGTGGTAAAGCACATTCATTCTTTCTAGTAATTATGTAAATGAAGCTCAGTAAAAGTAATTTTAGCTTCCTGACATGTAAATTTAGCTAATTTCCGCTCTTCAAAAATAACGACAACATATTTTCAACAAGTCATGAAAAAAACGGCGTTATTTATATATTTTGTCCTATTCATACATAGTATTGTAACTTATATTCTTGTTCTGTTTATCAACAATAAAATGAGTTTTAATCCATTTTTAAGCAATTTACACCTGCTTTTTGAGATTGTACTTTGTCAACGAATAAGCTACCAAAACTCTGATTATTTTGTCATTTCCTTCCTTCCTCCAAATATGAGGTGTAGCTCGTATAATGGAAAAAATGCGTGGGAAAACTGGAATTGAGTAATTATTGTGATTTTTTTGACACGAGAGTGGCAACGTTGCAACGGAAACCTTGATATTGTATAAGTTCTAAAGCAAATAATTAAAAATTATTTCTTATAAAAAGCATTGCATAGGTGCACTATAATGGTATATTGTATACTAAGAATGGAAAATTACATTTATTATACAAGAATTACAACCCCATTTGCTTAGAAAAGTCAAGAATTTCATTACTAGGAATTACATTTTCAAGCCAAAATACACCCTAAAATTACATTATCGTGATTTTTTAAAGAATTACTTTTCCAATGTGATTCTCCCAATGCTTAGTTTCAGTCAGAGTCGGTGTTTTGCATTCTCTGGACATGCTTGACAAATATATACTTTCATTTGTGGTTTAGTTGTTCAGATTTAGAACAATGTTTGACACACTTTTACACCAAAAACAGGAACACATTGTCTGATTGTTGCCTAATGAGATCTTATTTCGATAAATTTCCCATTTATAACACACCTGTGGCGACAAAGACCATTGGTTAAACTAGAAAACACTGTGAGAAAATAGCCGTTTAAAATAGGATTTACTATAGAAATGTAGTGTAGTGTACATTTACATTTACATTACAAATAGTACAAAAATGTAAGGTAAAAATTATAATTAATAATGGTATAATTAATGTACTGTAACTATTAACTAATAATACTAGAAAGTAGAAATATATTAGAAGTAAAATATAAACTGAATGGAGAGCAAAATTAATTAGGGCAAAATTAATTGCAGGTAAAGAAGCAACAAAAATACAAAATGTAAACTAAAGATCGTTAAGTAATGTAACAATAAAGTATTGAAAATAGAATTATTGCAGAAGTATACGTATTAAGTGTATGGCCACAACTTACTGCTGAAAACAGAGTATTATGGGTTACGTAGCAAATTTGTGCAAAACGCCAGTAAAGAAGCAAACAAGACTCCATCTTGATTCTTGAGTAACTCGTGTGTTGCAACCGTTTTAATTCCTCTTTTTCTCCCATGGCACGACGTTTGATTTTTGGTTCCCAGACTGAAATTCGATTCGGTTTGAGAATTACGTTTACGTGTGAGGTAATTACTCCAGAGAGTCTGGAGACACTTTTAAAAGATGAAATAAAGGAGTGGTTGACATATTGTGCTTAAAATGGTTACAATGAGCATGTAATGATATATTAAAGTTACTTATCGATTATTACTCCACAAATATCTTTATAAACAAACCTATTACTATAATTTTTCTACAATAAAATGATTTTAGTAATATTTTATGACATAAAGTTAATGCATAATACAGTGAAAATACAAGTATCCAAAGTAACATATTCTGCAATATTTTATTTATCATATTTGTTACCTTGTCATTATTATGATTATTGGATAATGTGTATAAGTGTTCGTATTCGGAATATTTCGGATCCCCAGATATCATTTTCATAAAACTAATCAGTCCCCAACGGTTGACAAGAAGACGAAAAATGCCCGAACCCTTCAGGCCAAAACTCAACCAAACTGTTGATGAAATGGAGTCAGGCAAAAGGTAACTTTGATTTTGGTTCCAGGGGACCAAATCATTGCTTCAGAAATATACAAGTGCCAATTATTTTAGACATTTGAGTCATTCCTATATATTACTTCGCTTGTAAGGATGCTTTTTTATAATGCATTTTATATAAAATATGATTTTAAATATGTTCCAAATATTTCCAGGAAAGTTCAAATATATTAATATTTTGTACAACAATAACGTAAATAAAAGCCATTTTACATGTACAATATATTTTTATTTTCCTCTGTAACTTCTCCGTTCCCTAGTATATCCGTTTCAGAAATTAGTGTTGCTACTGCATTACGACGACGACGGTTATTGCCAGTGGCATTCATTGGCCACACCATGGGAAAGAAGAAGAAGAAAAGAAATTATTGTTATATTATAGGTGATTGAAAAAGAAGAACAAATATGAGAGAAGTATTGTTAATGAAAAAACGGATTTTTGAGATGAAATGCAGGCATGCTTTCAGAAATCGACTAATAATAGAATGTAGGAATACGAATTTTTAGTACTACAATACTATAAAATACGGATTTTGAGCTGAAATACAGGCATACCTTCAGAAATTGTTTAAGAATAGAATGACTTGATTGTGTAAACTTATGGATTTTAGTCTTACAATAAAACATACAAAAATTGATTTTAAAGATAAATTCTGCCTCGTTTTAAGAATAATTAATCAATTGTAATTCTTCAAAGTTTGCAAAACATTGCAACCATCATGCAAGTCATCTCAAAATTGGCCATAATTATATTTTCATGGTCGTTAAACATTGTTGATATTGCATAATAATGCCTAATTTATGGCTTATAATTGCACTCAATGTCATGCTTACATTTATAACCCTTCTTCTTTCAACAGAACCCGGCAATTATGTGATCAGGTTATCATTTATTTATGAATAATGGTAATAATGAGTCACTGCCCGCCGAGATTCGTTCAAAAGAGACGCTGACGTCAGCGCCGCAAACCAGTCGTCGTGGTATGCATTTGCATTTCTCGCATTAAACAAAGTGCAGTTCTCATTCGTGTCAAACAAGTGAGAACTGCACTTTCATTAATACGAGAAATGCATGCATACCGAAACGTTAGAGAAACAAATCTCGGCGGGTGCACCAGTGAGAGAAACAAAAACAGAGAATATGGCCTGAGCTCATTTCCGCTCACGAAGTTTGGGGTGAAGTTAGGGTTGCCATTTTAACTATTAAATCGTAAATATTGTCCATATTCTTGCAAGATTGTAAAGTAAATGTTATCATATTAAGCCATGCATATAATGATTATTAAATACAGTTTGTCATATTATGGTCAGGGTTGCCATATTGTATATTTTACAAGACAGTCCGTTATCCTTTATTATTGTCGTACAATCAGCTGAAATGCGTTTGGGTAACATTTGGGTAACATTGACTTTTCACACTGGCATACCCTTTTGAACTATTTTTTGTGTTTCCCCTTGAAGACCATACATTAATTAATCATAAATTCGAAAAATATGCAATTTTAAGCCTTTGGACAGCCTTAAAAAGCCATAAAACAGAAAAGGTTTTGAGTGATTTGTTTACATGAAGCACTCAGCTGAGTTCCTCAGTCAACTTCAAAATAGAGCCATTGAAGTACAAACAGATATCAGATGAAGCCAGTGACGTCAATAACAAAGGACAGCTTTACGAGCTTTGGCTCTGATTGGTACCGGATTGTATATTTGTCCGATTTACGATATTTTTATAACCTGGAAAGTTTACCGGAAGGGTTAATTTAAGTATATTTGACAAACAATCAAAATAATGTAGATTGAAAATATAATTGAAAAATAGGTAAAACTAATACAGCAATGGATTTCTATTATTTGAGGTGCTTTTAGAGTTGTTGCTAAAATATTATTGTTTTTCTTAGGCCATGGGAATTAGGGCTGTTAAGTCCAAGATGTCTCCAAAAAGAGCAAACTAGACCACACCACTTAGTCTTGCCTTGTAAAACATACATATATACATACTCTCACTTAGACAACCACTGAAATGACTTCGGCCAAAGGAAAAATATGAATTCGGCCTAAGGAAAAACAACTTCGGTCAAAGGAAACATCACTTCGTTCAAATGACAAACCATGCCGAATTTTCGGTCAGAGTATATTCCCCCATTTTATCCATGTACGGTATAAGTTATTTCATATGTTATTCAATACTTTAGAAATATATATTATTAAAGGTAGCTGATTTCACTCTTTAATTAATAAATTTAATATGCAGGTCAATAATAATCCACTGACAAAGTTTCTTTCAGATAAAGCATAGGACACTTTAATGAGTTATGCCGGGAACTGCGAAAATTCTATTGTAGTTCCCTGAGAAAAAATAACACGTTATACTTAATTTATCAAAGGTAAATCCGCTAAATCGCGTTTATGCCAGGAAACCATTTCCCTTTTTAACCAGGACGATTTGCCACGCGAAATGCAATGAAGAAATCTTGCCATTAGGTATTTTATGTGTACTGTTTCTTCCACCGCAAGTATAAATAGTTTGGTGTTATGCAATACGAGAAACATTTTCTATTGAATTTATTTGACAAACACTTCCTGTATATTGCAAATTAAAAGAATTTGTGTGTTGCATTTATTGCTATTTTTGGAACACATTTAACCGCGAATAAATGTCGTCGTTTCCCTTATCACGTAATTTTGCGACTCATAAAACAATTTTGGAACGTATTTAAATGCTATATCAGCGGTTTACACGTCTACAGGCATTTCTAAGTTACATTTCATGATTTGAAGGAACTATAGTTTCATACGTAACTTTATATATTATTATTAAATTATGTTGTAAAGTGACTCGACGTCATTTTAAAGCATATTTTTTTTCAGAAAAAACACACAAAACTTTTCAAATATTGAAACAGTATTAATAGTTTACGGTAATCTTTGCCAATGCCTTCAACTCACACAGAAGCTAAACTGGCATTATTCGAACTTTGCAAATGAAAATCCCACGTCGCCCTTAATTTCGTTTCTTCTTCTTCTCTTCTCTCCTTCCTTTTGGAGGTTCAATGGCCACAGACAACAATCTTGAAAAGAGACTTGAACGAGGAAGGGGAAAAATGCAACAAATTTAGTAAACATTTCCAGGCTATGCAAAAATGTGTCTGGTTGAATGCGAAACGTTCTTTATAGGACAGTCAGAATATTTCTCATTATTTCCATTTTAAATTAGCATCCGGGGCTATTCTGGGATTGCAATTGTACTTGCAAAAGTTGAATTATTTCAGTTAGACTCTTCACTTATTAGTTATAAATACAACGTTAAAACTATTAGAACACCTTTTAAGAAGTACAAAAAAAAGAAAATGGCTATTCTCATGTAAAAAAATATATCTCAGAGACTCAGACACCGCCCTAACTTCTTTCTTCTCCACTTTCAAGTCCAATACACAATTTGCCAACAACAGCCCATGCAAAGAAACAGCTCCAAATACTCATTTTCCCCCCGACGTTGCTAGCTGGCAATAAGGTAGCAAAACATTTGGCATCGTGTGTCTGGAATGAACAATCCAAAGGCATGTGGCGTTCACATTTATGCATAATATTTGCCTGGTTATCGCTGCGGAGCTGGGGTTTTAAAGCGCGCACAAGGTGCGGACGGAAGAAAGATTTCGAACATGCTCAATCTGTTGATGCTGCTAAAACGTTTGCTTGCTTAAATTGCTGAATATCTGAATTGCTATACCTTGCATATGCCTTACGTTTTCTATAGAAAATGTAATTAAAAGTTATTTCTGTGCATTAAATTCCATTAAAATCAATTGTTTTTGACCGCGTAATGCCGCATGTTTGTATCCAAATATGAACCCAAACTTTCTTCCCAAACGTTCCAAGTATAATTACATAATAAATCCTCATATAATAGCCACGTTGCAACAGCATATAATCTTCAAAAACCATTGTAAGAACCAAAGGGAAGAAACGAGCTCGTCTTTCCATTCGGACCGCAGTGATCTTACACTGCAACTTGTAAGCAGGTTAGGTAGGAGGAGCTGCTGGGGGAAAACGTAACCATCATCGCTTGGGCCTGTTACTAGCTGCTATAGTATGACGACAGTGCGCGCAAGAGCTGCTACTGCTAGCTGGACGGACGCACAGCCAAGTTGCAGGCGAATGGCTGCAGAGGAGGAGGAGGAGGCTCAGCCTGCTTGCAGCTACTACTGCTGCTGCAGTGAAGAACACAAAAAGTGGGAGCAGGGAAGAGGTATTTTTCCGTTTTGTAGCAATCTGGTTCATCTGCCGGAGAATAACGTTGACTAATGGTAGTTGTTGGTATTGTAAAATGTCTTTTTATACTAACACATTGAAGAATGGAGGATCTTCAGTACTAAAAACTGTCTTATATTAAGTCTGCTCTTCAGTATCAGTACTGACATTATGATCATGTTCTGCTGAGCTGACAACCCTGGTGTCCATGGACTTTGCTGGCAGCAGCTCTACTGAGCAGGAGCAGTAGGAAGGAGGAAGTGAAATGAGCACCAGCAGCAGTAACCCTGCTATTCATGGCAAGCCATTCCATTCCGAGTCAAAATGAACACTTATCCATGTTGTGCTTGTTGCCCTTTGGACTGTAGGAGCAGCAAGTGATCATCGAGCGAGTACTAGCAGCAGCAGCAGCAGAGCAGCACTAGTTGGAAAAGATACAGCAGCAATTCAGGAAGTTGCGACTGCCACAGGAAAGTCAAACCTGAAGTTATCTTCAAGAAGAAGAAGAAAGAAGAAGAAGGGAAAAAGTATGGAAAATAATTGCATACTTTAGCAGTACACAGGTGTTAACAGTGTTTTAATGATAGTTCAGAATAACATCTAAGGTGTCTTAATAGTGCATTAGTTGTGTGTTTTGGTGTTTGTTTTTAACATTTTAGTGAAGGAAGGATTACATTTCCGTTTTCGTGTCATTTAACCTTGAGCTTCAACCACAAAGTCCTTGGTCAACAACTCTCAAGGAACCGGAAAATAGGAACCTTTTTTCAAACTCTTGACAAAGAAGGCCTTAGGACAGGACACCGCAGCAGTTGCACAGGTGAGCCTACTTGGCCTTAACCTTGCTTTCTTCCCTACTTCAATTTGACAGTCATGTTGGGCAAGGGGCCAAAAACATATTCAAGTCTCTTGAGCGTTTAATGTATTTCAACTGGGTAATGTGTACGAGCAAGGCCAAGGCTGGGTGATGCCTTCTGATAAAGGGTTTGGATAGCTGGAGATGTGAATATTAGTAAATCAGCTTCATAACCCATACATTAAAAATAAATTTAACCACATATTAGTGCATAATATGTGCACATATTATGTTTTATCTAGTCAGTAAGTGTCTCTAGACTTATTTTGAAGTGGGTGAAGGCTGCCGTCCCGGGGGCGATGAACGCACAAAGGTCGGGGACGTGAAGAGTCTTTTACTCCGAGAGACAGGGAGACTTTTTCAGTAGAACTTAGACAGTGTCGGACTCTCAAGTTGTTCAAAGGGTAGTCGTTTGATTTAGTGTAATGTCAACTATCATCTGATTATGTAAGTAATATTAAATCATTTACGAGTATTTGCAAATTATCTTGCACTGAAGCAATTAATTTTAACCTCCTAGGAAGTACTTGCAGTCTCATCTAGCTAGTGCAACATCCTGATTAAGTATAAGTAGCATAATTTCTGTATAACTGCTGCACATACTGAATGCATGCATTACAATTGGAGTCTGTAAAGGAAGCCTGTTGCAACATTGTCTGAAAGAATCCTGCCGGTAAAAAACTTAAAATAGTGTGATAATGCCAATGAAGATCTTCTCTCAGTGATGCAGCTGTTGATAGGGAAGATTGTTTTGAAAGTGAATTTAAAATTCACTCTGTGCAAGTCTGTAGATGCTATGATTTTGACTAGTGCAATATAGTGATGAATATTATGATCATATGATGCAGATTGTACTAACTCCCAAAAATCACGGAATATCCGAGCTATCTCCTAGAAGTACACAATCAGAATCAAAGACCACTAATGCGGTAAAGTCCACTTTAGTGTATTTGCCAGAATCAACTTTCTTGGTCTCTTTATATATTAAGTATTCATCAAAATCAAAGATAATTAAAAGTTAAGAGGGATAAAACCTCATTTTTGAAATTCGCCAATTTAAACCTCTTCCAGTTTGTATGTAATCGAGCTACAAGCCGTTATTCATTATTATTGTCGTACCACTGCGCTTGGGTAACATTTTTGGGTAACATTTGTATTCCACACTGACATACTTTTATGCATTACTTATTGAGGTGCCATTATGAGACATTCATTAATAAAGCCTAAATTTGAAAAATAAGCAATTTTAAGCCTTTGTAGGCCCCTAAAAGGCCTCAAACCCGAAAACCGAAAAGGTTTTGAGTGATTTGTTTACAAAAAGTACTCAGCTGAGTTCCACAGTCAACTTCAAAATACAAAAGCTGATGTACAAACATATATTGGTTTGAAATCTGTGACAGGACAGCTTTATGTACTTCGGCTCAGATAGGTACCGGAGTGAATGGAGCTTGGATTAAAGATAAATAACCAAAGAATAGAGGATATAAATCATAGATAGTAGTAATACAACCTCTTTGATATAATTGGTTTTCACTCAGCTCGTGCTGACCAGCTGAGCTAGCATTCCTCGCTCAGCCACTCAACCAGACAACCAAATGCAAAGACCACTCAGCAGAGAATGATGTACTCAGGATTGAAAATCCAGCGAGACACGATTTTTGTCCACTCAGCAAGCAACAGCAGCACAAAAGAAGATTTCATACTTTTAAAGAAAGACCAAAAATAGTGAAGCAAAAAAGGCCTTTTTGCCTTTGCTAGATCTCCCAACAGCCTTGACTCTTCTGACAGCCGTGTGTCCTTGCCAGCCATCTCAAGAGCTCAATGCCAATACCTTGGTACAGTGTCTGAAAAAGCTCTCGAGTGCCGTCCGAACTAAGATCGTCCTTCTTCTTGTTCCAGATGCCTTCCCCATTAGCCGTGCTTGAGCTTTGTCTCCCCGCCCGCCAGGCCTAACCAGCCCCTGTATTCCACATCTGTGAGTTGAGGGTGCCCCAACCGCCAGGATGACTTACGCCGAGTTCCTGATGCGCAAGGGAAAGCGAGGCGCAGCCGCATATGTGCAGGTAACAAGAGCTACAACAGATAGAATATAGAATGATCTAAGTTACCTCATGTTTCTTGTTTGTTCTCAGGCTGAGTGCAACAACGCCAAGTCCTCTGAGCCTTCGAAGAACCCGCAGCACCTGATCGCCCTGCTCGACCACCTTCTGCACCCGGAGAAGTCTATCGATGACCCGGACACGATCGAGTGGTGCAGGTCACTCGTCGGAGGGGGATCAACATATGAGGAGTTTGCAGCTAATGGTAAGAAGTACACCGAACAACAGATCATTTTTTTAAACTGATATGTCCTTGAAATTGTCCAATTTAAAACTATTTTAACATTCTTTCTTCTTTCTTCCAGTCCTCCAATACGACAACATTGCCATGTGCGGCCTCGTCTGGACCGCCGAGTTCGTCGCTTTCCGTTGCCGCACGTGCGGCGTGTCCCAGTGCATGTCCCTGTGCGCCGACTGCTTCAAGAAGGGAAACCACGAGGGCCACGACTACAACATGTTCAAGAGTCAGGCGGGCGGCGCGTGCGACTGCGGGGATAGGTCCGTCATGAAGGAAGAAGGGTGAGTGATCTGATAGCTGACATGTATTATATTCACACTATCACCTACCTCAGTAGGTGATAGTGTGACAAAAGAAGATTTACAGTATTCGAAACGTACATGCTATCGTATCAATGCAATATGTATGTACTTCATATCAGAGTGGCACTTCAATATGCATTGGAAATCGGCAATACGACAAGTACACCTAATTAGATCCAATCTTTTTTATATATAAAATTATGCGGACTAAAATTAGTTACAATTTGACTCCATACGTACAAAAATATAAAAACAAACTTTTAAGCTTTTGTTTTGTTTTCCCCAATAAAGCAAGAATGGCCGAAATTAAATACCGTACTTAATGCGTAAATACCCTTTAAAGCAAATATAGCGTCATTGTTTTATGTTAAACAATGTCATCGATACTTGTTTAGTTATTTCACGTTGTTGTGACTCTTGCAATGTTTGTAGATCAACAATGATTAAGCGACTCTCGATCATCATTTGCTAGGAGAGAGAAAAAGGAAACGAACATACAAGGCCAGGGAGAATTAAATGTTGGATAATATTTTGATGGAATTAGGCTTATTAACTCAATTTACAATATTTGTAAATTTTAGTGTTGTAAATTTTAGAGGTTAATATTGGTGAAATGTAGCAGGTTCTACATTCCTTCATAATATAAGAAGTCACTAATATTGCGGCTTCATTGCAAACTTAGCCAATCTCTCAATGCAAGTTGAATTACATGATTTACATTTTTTAATGTTCTGTCTTAACCTTAACCTCCTGTTCCCTTTTACAGGTTCTGCACGGACCACCAGGGCAACACCGCCACGCCCCACCGCACTCCACCCCCAGAGCTCATCTCCGTGGCCGAGTACATGATCCCGAGAATCGTACTCCGCCTCATTCAACACCTGAGGCTCAACACAGTCCACTCTTCACTACAGGTGAGAAAAATGGAACAATATTTTACTACATAAAATCATTTATGAATTACTACTATCTCTGCCCCTAGCAAGTTTTTTACCAAAGCTATAACAGTAAAAGTAACACCCAAGGAAATCCAAATTAAATTCTAGGGTTCCTTGAAAAACTCAACATGTTACAAATTAATTTAATTTTTAAGTAAATTTAACCTTCACGTGCACAGAAGATAAAGTTTAAAATATCAAAATCCTCCGCAGCTCCCCCCTGAGCGCCAACTCGAGCGCTACGAGGCCGTCATCAAGAACGCTGACCGCTTCCTCAAACTCCTTCACGACTTCAGCTCTCTGGGCGCCGCCATGCGCACGGTGATGACCAAGGCTCTGGTGGACGTCGAGTCCTACCGGAGGCTGACCAATGTCAACGAGGACTCTGAGTACGCCAGTTTTATGAGGACGAGTCAGGAGTATTACGAGGACGCCTTGAGGAATTTGCCGAATCCGGATCCGCCGAGGGAGTTTCTTGGTAAGGATTAAAGAAATTATACCTTCCTAATCAGAAGTAGGGAGCCTATAAGTAAAGGATCCCTAATCATAAGTATTTGTTCAATAAATGCTCCCCCTAGGGACTTTCTGGGTAATGATGCAAGAAATAGGCCAAGGAAAATCTCTAGATATTTTCTTGATTAAGCCTTTTTTGCTAGTTTTTAATCAATAGCAAATCCATTTCTGTGAAGTGGGAACACTATCATAAACTGTTAACAAACTAATCTATAATCCCTTTCTCTTTATAGACTGCCCGGCGCTGACCAACCAGCTCCAGCACCGCAACTTCCTTGAAGAGCTCGTCTTCTGGACGGTCAAGTACGAGTTCCCCGAGAAGCTCGTCTGCCTGCTGCTCAACATGCTGCCCGACCCCGAGTACAAGGCGGCCTTCACGCGCTCCTTTGTCGTCCACTACTCGCGCGTGTCAATGATGCTCGTGCGCTCGTCAAACTCGGATAAGCTCAGTAACAGAGTGGTCCATGTGAGCGTGCAGGTAACGATAACAAGTCCATATTACTATTTTAAGTTATATAATGTGTACTGTAAGTCTGTAACGGTCGTCCAAGCTGGATAACAAATTTAACTATGTAAAGGCAAGCATGGCTAAAAATTACTTTAGAAAAGTAATTTAAGCCTTTTCCTTGAGAAAATGTAGTTTGAGCCGCATTTGAAAGTACTTTTATTAAATGAAGAGCTGAAAATTACAGTAATGTCTAAGTAGGTTCCTAATTCGTTATATTTTCTGAAGAAAGTAATTTGTTGTTGTCAAATGTAATTTTGTAATGTCTGTGTAAAAGAAAATGTCCACTAGGTTACACATAGTTCCATTAAAATGTCTTTCATCCCCATTCCAGGTCTTCAGTAATGAGAACCTCGCCTTCGCCATGACCGACTCTCTCTCCCTCCTCCACATCATGGTCTCCTCCCTCAAGAACATGCTCGGCGCCGTGCTCATGGACTCGGAGCTCAACCCCAGCAACGCCAACCCAGCGCCCAACGCGCTCACCATGGCGGGGTCGCAGCCGCACCGCGTGGTCGACTGCTCCAAGCACGTGATGAAGGATCATTGTTATTGGCCGCTCGTGTCCGATCTGAATAATGTGCTCAGTCACCCCCCGATCGCGTTCAGGTTTATGAGTGATAGGGTGCTATTGACAATGTGGTTCGACTTTCTGAAGATGTTCCAGGTAAAGGAATTCATTATGTTATGTTTTAAGCAAGTTATATGCTGAAACACTAAACTTATTGGTGCTTATTATTTGTTACTTAACTGTAATTACTTTTTCCCAGGGGATGAACCTCAACCAGCGCATCTCCGGCCACCACATCGAGTTCGAGCCGAACACGTACTACGCCTCCTTCAGCGGCGAGCTTGAGGCCTCTGCCAGCCCCATGTGGGCGCTCGTCAACCACATCAAGGACGAGGCGACCCGCGAGTACGCGCAGAATGTCATCAAGCACTGTCTCACCGCGATCAGGGAGTGGATGCAGAGCATTGGATTTAACAGCAAGGATAACGTGAGTTAGATAAACAACTGTGGTAGCCATGAATTTGGAATCTGAAATTGCTTTCATGGCGTGTCTGGTGAATGAACCGAAATGTAGTGCCCTGGGTAACACCAGGGATGATCCAGCAAACTTGACAACTGTGTCCCATATATTGTTTAAAACTTGCAATTCCCTTCCAGATTGATCCTACCAAGGCTTCGTTCCACCTGCCCCTTCACCGCTACTTCTCCGTGTTCCTCCGGCAGGCGGTCAAGTGCCAGGGATTCTCGCTCAAGGAGCTGCTGCCAGACACAGAGATGCTAACCCTCATGATGATGCACCCGCTGCGGGTTCAGGTAGGAATCAGGTTTTAAGCTTTTGTATTAATTTCCGTAGAAGGCTTAAAGGTTTGTTTTACTTGTCGCTTTGAAGGTATTCGTGTCTATCAAGGATTATGTGAACCTGTTATTCCACACTTCAGAGATTTTTTAGCGCCTTAGACACATTCTTGTCTTACTGTCTTTCCTGGGACCCGCTAGCTGATATTCCGAAAGTCTATGTTATTAGTTGCTCTTCGCCTCATAAACTGTATTTGGTTCCTTCAAACAGAGTACATTATATTCCTTGTATTGTGACATTATTAATCTTAGTCCATTAGTAAATCCATCACTCCTCTCCCGTGCTCTTCCTCCTCCTCCCGTTATTCTCAACTTCATTGAAGTCATAGCTCATTGCCTCTCTTGTCAGCCGACCGCTGCTCCGGCCCTCGGACGAGGTCTCCTCTGGTAGAAGGTGTCGGCTGAAGTCAAACGTCTCCACGGAAGCTCCGACAAAGCCGCCGAACCCGACGTGGGCCTTGTGATAGAGGCCGACGCCGCTGAGCCACGTTCCTGTGAAAAAAGTTTTGTTATTTAGTAATTAACTATTTGGAAAGTATCTGAACTCACCCGTCCTTGGCGCGACCGGTTGCGCGTCCACATATGGGATTGTCGTCTGCATGACATCCTTTGAAGCTGAGGTTGAGTCGAACAGGATGTATTGGTTGTGAGCGGTGGTGAGGGTGCTCAGCCCGTGGTAGTTGGTGGGGACGTCAGGGTGGTAGATAGGGACCTGGAAAGGGGACGTATTAAATATTATGTTTCAACACTAATAATTACGTAAAAGCTGGTTTAATGAGTTCTTGAAATGTTCTCATTGCCCTAGACAACACTACAATGAGAAGTAGGGTACATATTGTGCTATTTCGTGATTACCGCGTACCTGTGATCTTGGAGATTCTGACACTGGCGTATTATCATTCCCAATCCATGTCGACCTCGATGGCACGAGCTGTCCATCAGTGAATGAGATTGGCGTCACATGGATTTCGAGGTTCAGATGCCCGCCAAGGTTGCGAAGTCGGACGCCAGTAACGGTGTGACCTGGAGGGGCCTTGAGCCTGGAAAGAAAAGTTAGAAATGGGGCTTCTGTGTCTCGCAGAACATATGATGATATTTTGACACTTTCTTCCCGTCCCAATACTTACTTGTCCGTGTCAAACGCCCTCTGCTCATACGACATTGTCATGACCTCGTCATCAGTCGCCGTCTTCAAATCGACCCTCTCCGCCTGTTGCCACGCCCTCGTCTCCTCACTCACGTCCCCCTCGGGCAACGCCTCAGCCTGTTCAATCTCGAGGTGCATGATGCGGTCACGCTTGACGAAGCGGACGCCGGTCACGACCTAATAAGGGTTGCCATATTAAAGTAGGTTTCCTAAAGTTTTAAAAGCAATTGCTACCTTGTTGTTGGAGACGTCTGCGATGGCAGGGTTGAGGGACCAGTATCGGTCGGATTTGGGTCCGGGAGCGTCGCATTTGCAGACGCAGTAGGAGCAGTGGAAGAAGAGGTAGCGCCACCAACTGTCAACTTTGATCTTGTCTGGAAGAAAGAGTCTTAACATTTTGAGGGAGAAAAATATAGCTATTTTGGACATCAACTTTAAGAACTTTTTTTTTCTTCAAAAAGTGTTGCTGTTTCTTGTAAAACACCTCCATAACGTAGCCATTTATACTCTTGCGGCAACATATTCCACTTACTCTGACAGCGTCCCTTATTCCCGAGCACCGTCCCATCCTCGTACTCCACCCAGTCATACCTCCGATCCCGATCACTCGACATGCAAACCCACGCATCAGCATCGTAGAAACTGCAATCAAACAGTCGGCCATTCTCGCACCGGTCCTGCTTGGCGCAGAACAGGCTCTTGTAGCAGCTGTGGTGCTTGGCCACGCTGTAGGACGAGCATTTTTCACGGCAGCTGCTCAGGGACGACATGTCCACCTCGTTTTCAATGATGCCCTGGAGCAATCTGGTCATCCTGACATAAGTCACGCCTTCCTTATGCTGCACCGGATCACACCTCCAATAATCCCTGGAGAGCATCGGCAAAATGCCCTTCACTGCGAGCAGCTTCTCCGCCGCCTGCATTTCAAAGCTTCTCCTTGCCAGATCTTCCTCCAGAGTAAAGTTTCCCTTGTCGTAGAGTCGGAGCATCATGTAGGAGAACTGGATCATGGCGTAGCCCTTGATTTCGGCGAGGGCGAACAGGTTGTAGAGGTTGAAGATGAGCTGGTGGGGGCTCTGGCCGAGGTCGCAGAGCTGAGCATTGTTATCCTGGAAGAATATTTAAGTATTAGTTATCCATTTAAGTTCTAATTTATCTAGCAGCTCAAATAGTATTCCTCTAGCTTTCGGAAGCTCTTTTATGATTAGACCCTCCTGCTCTCCTAATTAGCTAAAACTTTGTAAGGGAACCTCTTTCACCTTCTTTCCCAAGAACAAGAACATCTTGTAAAACACGTCCTGCCTCTGCACCGCCCCAAACAGCCCCTCCGCCACCTCATTCCCATGCGTCGGCAACGTCATATTATGCAACTCCACCAGAACACGACTCAGGAAAATATGCAGGGCC
>LR137546.1:15571-27898 GCA_900659605.1 Tisbe holothuriae | reverse complement strand
AACATGCGGAGCTGGTGCGATGAACCCGAAAAGGGTAGTGCCCTGAGAAGTACTCAGGGACGCATCCAGCGATAAAGAAAGAAAAAAAAATTATATTCCATAAAAGGGGGATTTACCTGCAAGGGCCGGAAGGTAGATATGCCGAATGTCGTTTTGAGGCATTCCTTGAGCGACTCGGACCAGGGGAAATCTAAAAATGACCAAACGATATGATAATGTTTCGCTAAAGGATCTGTTTGATCTCACCCTGCTTCTCCCACTGCTTCCCCTGCACCAACCGCTCCTGCTGCCGCTGCTCCGCGTCTTTCAACTGCCGCAGCTGCGACTCCAACTGGCGCTGGCGAGACTGGAGCTGCCGCAGCTGCGTCTTCACCGACAGCAGCTCGCTCTCCAGCTCGGACTGCAGCGACGACGGGGTCACGGATGGCGAGGACGACGTCATGGTGAGGTTTAAGATGAGGTGGTTGTCATGTGAACACAAATCGGAGGAACACCGATGGTACAAGTTGAGACTTGTTTGGCAACTGTTTTTGGTTCTTGTTATGGGAGGTTGCGAGATTTGTTATTGAATTATTCCGCTCAGCAAATTCCGCTCGCCTGCTGTAGCGGTCGCCGCTCAGGCTGAGCGTCTCAGCTGCTGCTGAGTTCCACATCATCATCAACATTCAACAGCAAACGGAATTTTCCAATCTCGTCTCGATCTCCTTGAGTCCCTTGAGCATGTCCGGCCGTAAGAAGGGCGGCGGCGGTGGCGCCAAGGACCCCGTGGGCGGGGAACAGGCTCCAGTCGACACGGCGCCAATGTTTGCAGAGCTCGCAAAGCTTCAAGCAACCCAGGTGAGATAGCAGCAAGTTCGTGGCCAGAAACAGTTTCTAAACATGTTCATTTTAGGACTTTGACAAGGGTCTGAAGGTGTGCAACCGGATCCTGAACGTGGCTCCCAAGGATGGGAAGGCGTTCCAGTGCAAGATGGTTTGCCTGCTGCAGACGTCAAAGTTCCAGGTGGCGCTCGATCAGATCGAGGAGCAGGGAGATGCATTCAACGTGAGAACAGACACGTTTTTATAAAGGCTTTTATTAACGTTGATTCTCTTTCAGGACGTGGACTTGTTCTTTGAGCGGTCTTATGCACTCTACAGACTCAATCGACCGCTCGACGCGCTCAAGTCCTTGGAGGCGAGAGGAAAGAGTATCACGGAGAGGGAGAAAGAGCTCAAGGCTCAAGTGCTCTACCGGTACGAGATTAGCAATAGACCCGTCCATAGATATGCATTACATTTTATTCATCCCTTTCAGCCTCGAACGGTATGAAGATTCCTTCGCACTCTATCGAGACATCCTCAAGAACACCTCGGACGACTTTGAGACCGAGCGTCTCACCAACCTGTCCGCCGTCGGCGTCATGTGCGACCAGGGCGTGGACGAAAACGAGGACGACGACACCTACGAGCTGGTGTACAACCGAGCCTGCAAGCTGCTGGCGGAGGGCGAGTGGGCCGAGGCCGAGAAGGACGTCCGAAAAGCCATGGACATGTGCGTCCAGTTCCTCAAGGAAGAGGACGAAGCTGAAGAGGACATCGAGAAGGAGACCGGGATCCTTCGTGTTCAGCTGGGCTTTTGCCTGCAGATGCAGGGCGGCGCTGAGAGGGAGCGCGAGGCGCAAGCCATGTACAACGCCGTGCTCAGGACCAAGCCTGACGACATCGGACTCGTCGCCGTGGCGTCCAACAACCTCATCACGCTGAACCGGGAGGGAAACATCTTCGACTCGAAGAAGCGTATCAAGGCGGCCACAGCCGACGGACTGGAGAACAAGCTCACCTCGCAGCACCGATTCGCCATTGCGAGGAACAACGCTCTACTCGCCATGTACACCAACCAGGTGGACTTGTGCCGCACGCTGGTGGCTGAGCTGGGCGACCACTTTGGCATCGATACCAAGGATAAGGACATGATCGCTGCCGGGGCGTTGGCCAGGGCTGGTCGCACTGAGGAGGCCGTGCTTGCCCTGCTCAAGAATGGGTCCGATGACCTTGAACGGGTGCTCACAGCCACTCAGATCTACCTCGAGAAGAAGGATCTGGAGTCGGCCGCAACCATCTTGGAAAAGCTCCCTGCTGGAGATAAGTTCCGGACTGGTGTTCTGAGCGCGCTCGTTACGCTATACCTGGCCATGGACAAGCGTGAAGCTGCCGCCAAGCTGCTTAAGGAGGCCGTGGCTCTCGGCAAGAAGAACAAGAAGAAGAAGGATGACGGCGACATGACCATCGTGTGGCGCAAGACTGCAGAGTTCCACCTCAAGGGTAACGAGCCCTCCGTGGCAGCCCAGTCCCTGGAAGAGCTCCTTCGCACCGACCCGTCTGACAAGCAGACCCTGGCTCAGCTGGTCCTCGCCTATGCCAAGTTTGACCTAAAGCGGGCTCTCGATGCGAGCAAGAAACTGCCAGAATTCAGTGCTGGCTCTGTGGACGCCGAGGCCCTCGAAAGCACTGCTTTCCTGGGAGCCAATAAAATTGGGAAGAAAACTCCAAAGCCGGGTGGAGTGGCCTCGCCAAAAACTCCAAAGGTATGTAAAATGTGTTCAATTTTGGTTCATTCTTAGACATTTCATCCCTGGCATTCATTATTCTTCATATATTTTTGTACTTTCTGCTATTTATTCTTAGACGTTTTTATTCTCTGCGTTTTCCTTATCTTGGCCATAAACTCAATTTGATGCATATATTTACTTCCAGGGTAAAGAAGAGGGCGCCGATTTGCTCAAGAAGAAGAGCCGTAAAAAGAAGAAGAAGAAGCGCCTGCCCAAGAACTACAACCCTGACGTTGATCCCGATCCAGAGCGTTGGCTACCACGCAGGGAGCGAACTGGATACAGGCGGCCAAGGAAGGATAGGAGAAAGGGAGAGAAATTCACAGGTAAGATTCGACTGTGCAATTATTAGGCAATTTCGTTCCATTGTGTCGTTTTCTAGGTGCCCAAGGTACATCCGCTGGCCAGAGCGAGACCTTCGACTACAGCTCCAAGAAGGCGACTGCGCCCGCGGCCTCCTCGACTGGCGCGGTGCCCAAGGGCGCCAAGAGCCCCGAGGCGGCAGCGGGTCCCAGGCAGCAGCAGCGGAAGCCGCAACCCAAGAAGAAGGGTGGCAAGAAGAGATTCTAACTGTTTTATGATTGCGATTCGATTAATAACTTCTTCGGTTGCGTCGTAAAATATAAGCCATTTTTAAACATATTATCCAGATTAAACAAGACAAAAGTCTATATGCTTTATAGGGCAGGGCAGGTATTTAACATTTCTATACCATCTTGAATTGCTGATCAGTTAATCTCCGTGGGAAATATTGTATACATAAGATTGAAGCTTTCTATACCTATGATGATTTATATTATCTATTTAGATGTGCAGCCTCTTGTTCAAAACAGCTATTCTTAGTTTAATGACTCCAGCTATCAAGAATGTTCATCTAGTTTTTTATCTTCAATTTTCACATCCTTTGGCAACATCGAGGTCAACACTAGCGTTAGTACTTCGTACACTTTTCTCACTTTCGTAATTCCTCGATGCTTCATGATCGGCGACCTTGTTTGTTCAACATATCTCGCCGGAGACGTACATGTAACGATGGGAATCCACCAGTTAGTGCGACAACAAGGTTAGAATTAATGCGACAACTCATTTGGAATTTGTTCGAATCAAATAGGATTTAATGCGACTTGGAAAAAAGAACAATTTCGACTGCTTTATCAATAAGAATTAGTGCGAAACCTACAAACATTATTAAGAGAGTATTTTCGAATTATGGAAGTCTGAACTATTTCGACAGAAAGTATGATACACAAGTCACAAGAGCCAGAGTAGAGCCTGAGACCATTAAGTCATACAATTAAACACACTATGCATATAAATAAAAAGCTATGGAACTAAATATTTTAAAAACAAACCAAATTGCATAATTTTAAGTTAATTTTGGAAATAAATGTCCCTTAATAAATGTTTAACTGTGCATTCATTTGTAATAATTATTCACCTATGCTATAATATATATTTAGAAATATATTAGAGGACAATTAAGATTCGGTAAAACACTATTAATCATATTGGTTTAAAATATACATACTTATTAAGTACTAAACAACTTCACACTCCCTGATTTTACAGTACAAGAATATATTAAATAATGACTTAGTTTGTAATATAGCCCTTAAAACGCCATAAATTATATACATACTGTATTTTCGAAATAATTCCATTTAGAAGAAGTCGAAATTATTCAGACTAAGGATTGTCGACATTAGTCGGATATATTTGTCGAAATTAGTCAGACAACTTTGTCGAATTAATTCCAGAGCATTTATTAAGTCGAATTAATTCCTTGTGAAGTCGAAAATGTTCCAAATTCACAATTTCGCCCTAATTCCAGAGGAATTGTCGCAATAACTCCGCGCTACCGTAACGATGTGATGAAACAGACGCGACCCTTATCTTGTATCGCGGTTTCTCTGAATCCGCGTCTCCCCGGTGGCCCGTTCATGATTCAGTCGCTCTTGCTGGCCCAAGAGATTGACGCCAGAGACCCGCTGGTCCGGACTGCCCCTGAAATGTTTCTGGCTTCCCAGGCACCGCCTCTAAAATTGCACAAGCTCTGGCCGCCCACTGACATCTGCCCACCGCACCCAGCACCCAAGTGAAGAAAACGATCAAGACAAATCAACCAATAAACCTTCTAATGGCGTCCCCAGGAATAACAATCATGACCGGGAACCTCAGCTTTGCTGACAGCCGTCCCAAGGATGAGCCCAGTCCAATCACTCCAACTAGCAGGTGCAACAACTGCAACTTCCCGATGATCCGCGACTATGAGCACATCACCGGCGGTAGCGATCGATTGAGGCGTGTGAAGCGGAAGCGTCGCTCCGGCTTCTTCAGGTTCTTCGAAATGGAGATGGACGACTGCGGGGACGAGGACGACGACAACCGTCCCAGCGAGATGGCCCTCAAGAAGGTGCCCAAGTTCCACGACCTGATGCGACAGACGGCGGATGAGTTGAAGAAGCTTGAGCATGCCCACGTGCTCAAGTACTTTGGCATGGAGATCAACCTGGAGAAGGAGCTCTTCCTCACCATGGTCATGTGCTCGGGGTCGCTGCAGGACATGCTCGATGCCAGGGAGTTGTCCGTGTCGGAGGCGGCAACCGTTGGATGGCAGGTGCTCCAAGGTATAATGATCACATTTCCCAACTGATAACAACAACTCTTTCTAACGGATTATTTCCAATCAGGACTGAACTACTTGCACAAGAACAGCGTTAGCCATGGGCTTCTAAAGGCCACCAAGGTGTTGGCAAAGCCAAACATCCAGCATGGTCAGTAGCGAAAAATAGAGTTTTAAAAAGTTGCAAAACAATTAACAACATCATATTAAGCAGATTCAACTTCTTGGGTGACGCTTTCACCGCACGTCATCTGCTTCAAACTGAGCGACTATGGACTGAAGAACTGCGGCGCGGTCGGCGAACAGACTTGGCAGGCAAAGGTGGATCAGGACTTGGAGGCATTCGGGGCTTTGATGCAGGCAATGAAACCAATCGAAAAGGAAAGCCCTATTCATGGTATACGTTAAATTACATAGCCCATTATGTGTCCGATATCATCTAACTTTATAGCCGTCAAAAGGCCTGATGCTCAGATCAACGACATTGTCGCTAAAATTACGAAATCCCGTGGTTGTACGGTCGATAGTCTTTTGAATGAACCCCTTTTTGCTCTTAATCGGCCGTTGGGCCTCGAAAGACCAAAACCTCCCTCGGGCTCGGGCGAACCTCGGGCCATGCGTCCCATCAACTGGGAGAGCCGTCGCTTGCTCCGTCCCGAGGATGGCGTCTTCCGCGTCGTCGCTGGAGAGGGCGACTACGTCTACGCAGTCACCCCGACGGACATATTCGTGCTGAGGCTGAGGTCATTCCACATCGTCGTGCTGGACAGAATCAGGACGGAGCACGACAGGATTCGGTGTGTTGATGTGTCGGAGAAGCATGTCATGTTGGGATGCACAGAAAAGTTTCACATCACGCTGTGGGAGCGAACCCCAGGTTAGATGGAGTTGTAAGAGTCTTTCCATGTTTTACAAGAAACGAATATTCACAGAGAGCCTGACTCAAATCGGCAAGCGCACCTTCAAGTTCGGCATCACTTGTGTCAAGCTGAGCTCAGCATACGCTGCAATGTCAACCTCCGGTGGCGACCTCCTCTTCATCCTCGGTCTGAACAAGGAGCTCGACGTCTTGAAGAAACTGAACCATGGCCACTTGGAGGCCTATGACGCACTCTGGATGAGCCCCAACCAGCTCTTGACATGCGCACAAACCGGGTTG
This sequence comes from Tisbe holothuriae, assembly GCA_900659605.1. NCBI lineage: Eukaryota > Metazoa > Arthropoda > Copepoda > Harpacticoida > Tisbidae > Tisbe > Tisbe holothuriae. The sequence goes on along the minus strand of LR137546.1, from coordinate 21,525 downwards.
CTGCTGTATGAAGTACTCAAGCGCGAGGATTCGATTCCACAGGGAGAAGAAGGGACTGAAGGGTGAGTCTCGCTAAGCACTTCTTGCAGGAAGCTCACTGATGTAATTCAACAGGTCCATCGAGGTGTCCACCCGTCTTATTGAGCTTACCAAACAGACAGCTCCCAGATCCCTCTGCCTGTCCGAGGACAAATCCGGCGTGTGGCTGGGGTACCATTACGACCCTGAAGTCCTTCTTCAGAAGATCCCCTGGCCATTGGACGGAACCCAACACGGCCCAGTTGAGCCCCTCTGTGAACTGAAGCACTCCAACTTCAAAGACCCGACCTCTGCGTACCGTATCTCCGTCCACGGCGACATTCTGTTCGTCATCCGTGAGTACGGTGTGCTCGACAACCTGTTCTCATTCACGGCGTTCGACGCTCAGCGGTCAATGTGGGGGTCGCACTGCCGCCGCATCGCCTTCAAGGAGAACGGCACGCGCAAGTTTGTGCCGCTTGGCGACTACCTCTACTACACCAATAAGGGCAAGACCAAGATCAGGGCAATGCGGCTGGAGACCATCAGAGAGGACCTTGATCTCTCCTTTATGGAGGTGGGATGGATGCAGGAAGGAGCTTAACGGAATCATTTACAACAAGTTTATTTATGATTAATGTAAATATAAGAAGATTATTGTTTGCAAACAAGTTCTCCGGCGCGTTCAATTTCCTTGATGACAAACTCCATGTCCTGCTCAGTTGGTGGCGGCACCGCGTGAACCACCATTCGGAAGAAGTTCTTGAGGCCTTTGTGTGGCAGCGGCTGATAGCCGACCATGAGAGAACCACTGCGGATCAGGATCTCCTTTACCTTAGGAGGTATCTTGGACACAGAGTCATACCTAGATAAAAAAAGCTTTCTAGTTACTGCATAATAAAAGATATAAAACAAAGCATTACCATTCGTCATTCCGCTCCATTCCACGCATGCTCTTGGGCACGTAAGTGAAGCACACGTTGGTGCAGTTGAGATCTTCTCCAGGTTGACCGGCCTGGATGAGCTCGCCCATTGTGGGTTCGAAGCCGGGTGTGCGTTCAACGAGTGCGCGCAAGTGCGACGCTTGAGCAAAGCAGTTGTCAATGGATTGCTCAAGTGCGAGCTCACCCCGGGCGCGGAGCATGAACCAGAACTTGAGGGCGTCCGTCTTACGGCCACACTGGATCGACTTGTCGCCTAACTCATAGTTGAAATGTATAAGATGGCTCAGATATTAAAGGGTTAAACATTCTACCTGTGTCATAAGAAACATCATAGAACTTGTCCTGCTGGAAGAGATAAGTAGCAGAAGCTGAGTTGCATTGGTGGAGAAGACCAGGATGGCGGACAATGAAGGGCGAGGTCTGAAAACGATCAATGCAATGTAAATTATTAGACCCTAATCTTGCAACATGTAACATACCTGTAGAGGTGCGCCAAGCATTTTGTGCGGATTCCATGCGATTGAGTCGGCCCTCTCAGTCCCGTTGAGCAAGTATTTGTGTTTCCTGGACAGAATTGCAGATCCACCCCAACAGGCATCCACATGCAGCCACAACCCATGGCGCTCGCACACCTCAGCCAGCTCGTCAATGGGATCATACGCACCCAATACTGTCGTCCCTGCAGTGGCATTCACAAAGAAAGGCATCTTCCCCTGCGACTTGGCGAGCAGCACCTGCTCCTCTAGGGCAGCGGCGCGCATCCGACCCCGTGCGTCTGAAACCACTGACACCACGTTATCCGTGCCCAGACCGAGCCAGCCAGCGCCCTTGCGCACCGAGTAGTGGCTCTCCTCAGACGTGAAGGCGACCAGTTGTTGGGAGCCGAGTGCCGCCTGCAGACCTTTGGTCTTGATGTCTGGAAAGCGTTGGAAGCGGGCCAAGACCATTCCGTACATGTTGGACAGGCTGCCACCCGGGGAGAAGATGCCGTCTCCAGAGTTGGGCTGCCAACCAAATTTAGACATCATCCAACTGAAAGAATGGGTTTTATTTCAAACAGTTGCCCTTCAGTAATGGATAGAACTTACTTTAGAACCGCTCTCTCGGCCATTATGAAGACTGGTGCGGCTTCGAAAGTGTGGTTGTTTGTGTTGAGCGCATCTGAAAGCCAGCTTCCGGCTAGACCGAATCCATCAACACCATGGTAGAGCTAAAGAATATTAATAATTAGTGGCTAACATTGCATATATTAAGTTAAGATCAATCCTCACCTGGTTGTAGAATCTCTTGCTGCCCGTCTTGACCGAGTACTTGATCGCCCTCTGCATCACCGCCTCCAGCTCAGCCTCACTTGCCGGCTCAGCATCCAGCTCCAGTCCCAGCAACTCCCCGAGCTCCACCGGCGGAACAAACTCAATCACCTTCTCGTCCTCGTTGAACGATCCGGAGACCAGCTGATGCTCCTGGACCATTCGGAGGACACTGCCAAGGAGCCTCTCCTCCGAGGAGACTCCATTGCCGTTCTTCAAGTGGACGCCGTTGCTCTCGTTCATCTTTGATACAGAGCTTGATCCGTTTATGGAAGCCGATGAGGACATATTTCTAGGGAGGAAGTGAGATAGCATTCACTTGATTGAATTATTAAGAAGGTTACGTCAATGCAATGCCGTGTGTTTACGTGGGGTAGCAGGCAGGTACGAATAATAAACTTTTATGTCTTGGGAGACGTCTTAAAATGACTCGATTTTGTACTGTACTGCATTCCCTAATACGAGGCAGAAGTATATGAAGAAAATAAATGACAACTTTGGAATTCTGTAAATGTATTAAACTTAACAAAACAAATATTAAACTCCTAAAATAAGTTCACTCATTACTTACTTGAGTTAAACACACGCAGTCGCTCTCAAAAACTTTGGAGACAAGAAAATACACGAGAAAATGTAATTGTTTATTATTACTATATTAACGACAACAATAGGAAATGTAAATAAAAATAATTAAATGCAATGGCAGCACAAATATTGACATTCCCACTCCTCTAAAAATACATTTACAGCAGAAAGCCCAACTGACCACATGTAAAAACAGAAAGTTGAAAAGGAGCTTTATTTTCATAATTATAATGTTAATCATTCTCAGCCGTCCTTTGATGGCTTGCTCTTACCTATTTGTTCCAGCAGTATTAGCTGATGTATCGAGATCTGCCCCACAAGTGAACCTTCTAAGATGACCCACGCCACTAGTATTTATATTCTTTCCGCCGCAATCTCTTGAACTCCCAACTGCCGGACATGTGTTGCGAGCAGATCTCAAAAGCAGGGCGAGGAAGCTGCTGCTACTACTATAGAACAGAGACATCGGTAGAAACTCCCCTAGCAATACATCGATTTGAAATTGGCCTCATTAAAGTCATTTGACACTGACGGATTATTGATTCTCACACTTGAGCACGGCTCAGTCTCTTTAAAGTACTCGAGATATTTAGAATGTTTCGTTGAAAATGCACGCCGGTTTTCTTACAGGTCGACGAGATCAAAATGTCTGCCGAATTCCAGTTTTCTTTTTATAAACCTTGTCACTCTTTTATACAAATAACACGGCTCACAAGCATGTTCATTTTGGAGTTAAAAATTGCTTACATTTGAGAAGTAAAGTAGATCGGCGATGCGATTACGTAACAGGTGCATGCGCTAAGAAGAAATACACTTGCTTGGTGTTCAAAAAGTAGGCGGGAAACAGAGCTTACGGAGGAAACGGATGGACGACACTGGACTGTTACCATGCGAACCTCATGAACATTAGTTTCGTTATATCTGTGCATACTCTGACCCGGCAATGAAGTGTGTACTTGAATCCTGAAATTGACGTCCCAAATTACCAAATTTCTGTAGAGCTTGCGTATTTGTCTGCTTGAATAACCGTAACCGTCATTATGTCACCAAATTATCCTGTCGACCAAGTTTATAATTTAAATTAAAGCCTTCTCTCCTATACATTGTCTTCACCATATTGCATCGAGCAGTCCATTTCCCTAACTAACGAGACCCTTCTTCAATCTGTCGGCTTCCTTAAAATAGTTATATAACACAAACCACATGTGTTTTACTTACAGTGAAAGTTTTCTTCTTCCTTTGTTTTACGCCATTGCACTGTCAGAAGAGTCTTCTTGTACCGAGGAGCGCTCAGCTGGCGGCAGATGGCCGACTCTTCTGTCTTAAGACGTGATTTCCTGACCAGCAGACATGACGGAAGTAGAGGCGAACATAAAAGAGTTTAAGCAATTGTTTATGTGCATTTATGGATTGTTTAATGAGTATTGTGATAATTAAGCCTATCTATTCTCTTCTTCGATATGTAGGTGTGCACATTATGGCTGTAAATATATCATTTAATAATATCAATAATGGAATTAACTATTCGTGTATTTGGTAAAACAGTTAATCAAAACTGATTGTAATTTTGTATTAGAACGTCTCGAATTCATGGCTGGGATTATCTCTATTCTCTACGATGACTCAAAGTTATAAACTAACCTCTTTAAAGGAACCGGTACCAATATTATTGGTACGCTGCTTTTGCTCCGTTTCCCATTAGTACGCTGCATAAGCTCTAAAATTATATTTAAGCGAGCATTAAACAAATTGCACGAATCTAGCTCATTACTCTGCCGCCCATTTCCACCCCCATTAGCCGCTGCTGCAGCATCTGCATTTCCTCACTCACGACGATCCCACATTGCAATTTCAGTTCTAAAGGAATTTATTATTATTAAGGACAAATGAGTCGTGACTAAAACTTGACAATACGGGGACGAGAAAGTTTCAGCGTTATTAAATTAGCGTAATGCTATTTGCACACTTTTATCTGATGGTGTTAAACGAGTAATATTTCTCCGTAGGGATACGATCGAAATGAGGCGCGAAATATACGAGATTAGATCGTTCACGGTTTGGCTCATGGAGCTGATATATATTTTGCAACATTAGGAGGAAATCTCTTGCACAAAACTTGTGAATGAAACGTGTGATATACACTCATTTCGTGTCCATTCTTCTAAATGGACGGCAATTTGCTCACAATAAAAGTAACTATCGCTTCCTGCTCTATGAAAATCATTTCATATCATAGACTAAAATATGTCTCTCAATGAAAATATGTTGTAAATTCTTCTTGTCTTTTAGTTTTTCCTCAATCTAATATCATTCACATTCACGCATATCAGCGATACACAACTAGGATTATTTATAACAGTCTAACACTCTGACATCACTCTAGTAGTCGAACCAGCCGAAATCCTCCTTGTACTGAGCTACCGGCTGACGCTCTCTTGATCGCTGCACCTCTGGGTAGTCATAAGCATCGTCGCTGTACCCGGAGTAATCATACGCGGGCGAGGACCTCGACTTGAACCGACGCCGGCTGGGCGACGCCTTCTTCTCCTTCTTTGCCGGGGTTGCAACCGTGCCAATCTGTTTGCTCCAGTCCATGTTAAAGTCTTGACCGAAGCTCTCCCAAATGTCAGGCGTCTCCAGCGCACCCCTCTGGAAGTGAGAGCTCACGCTACGACCGGGGAAGAAGTCTGCGTAGGACGCTTGCCTCTTGCGGCCCTTGCCCTTCTTCTTGTCTTCTTCCTCCTCCTCCTCCTCTTCCTCTTCAGGCTTGGCAGCCGGTCTGTAGTAGATGGGAGAGTCAAAGTCATAGGATGGAGGAGATGCCGGTGGCGCTGCCGTTGTTGTTGGCTCATAGGGCTTGTAGCTGCTGGGCGCAGGCGCAGGCGGAGAGGGATAGCTGTAAGTAGGTGGCTCTTCCTTCGGAGGCGGAGGATAGCTGGGCTCTGGAGCTGGAGGGGCGCTGTAGGAGTCGTAGCTAGACGGCTCTGGCGGAGGAGGGTAGCTGGACGGTGCTGGCTCTGGAGGCTTTGGAGAGGGGTAGCTGCTCTGTGCCGGCGCGGGTGGTGCAGGTGAAGGGTAGCTGTAGGATGGTGGCGGC
>LR137546.1:0-15471 GCA_900659605.1 Tisbe holothuriae | reverse complement strand
AAAATATTTAAAATACACTTTCCCAGTGATATACACAATAAATAGAGCCACGTATCAATTCTAGAACCAAGCCCCGTTTTGCACTATACTGTAATTTGGAACATATCAATAAAGACCAGTACAGTAGAATTAAACGGTTTTAAAGTGCGACAGTGAATCATAAATGCGGAAGTAAGCCATATTTTTATACTTAAGTTGTGGAGTTGTAATAGTTACAGTACTAAGGTATAATTAAGGGGGTTGGAAAATATGTTTATACTTCTGATTGACCCGTTAATAGTTTGACTGCCAGCTGCATGGCTACTTAATTCCAAGTATATAGTACTGTATATCAAGTATGTATTAGCTTCCTTCTTTAGGCCCTCATGTTATCTGATATCCTTATCCTCTTGTTCGCCAACATACTGCTATTGCATTAGTAGATGTCCATCTTGGTATTGGTCTCAGTACTTACATGATGTTGTTGATCCCCTCTCTAAGCTCAGGATCAATGTCCTCGTCGCTAGAGGTCGTCACTCCGCCCATGGAGGCCGAGGGGGGAACGGAACCACTGGAGAAATAGGGGACGTTAGTAAGGTTAGTCAACAATACACACTTTATCGGATACAGTCAATGTTGTCATAATTCTAAGGTATATTATATGATTTATATCTCTGGGAGTCCATTGAACACAGTCCAGCATGTATTCATAACGTCGTCGTCCTATTCCCATGCCGGCTGTCAACATGTAAATTCCAGACCAAAGCTGGAATTTTATCCGATTTCCCCTCCAATTTAGGAGGGTTGGGAAAAACGCATTGGGGTCGGAGTTAGGAAGAAGAGACCCTTTCACAATCTTTTGGCGCCCGAGGGAGATCTATGTGATTGTGGGGAGTGTGAAATTCCCTGTCTATAATAAATGTTCCCGCACAACGAATCAACAAGAAAGTAATTATTAGTCAAGAGGAAGAAAAGTTTGGGAATTCACCTTGAGAAGAAGTGTGTCAAAGTTAGTAGAAAATCACATCAGCTTATTGGGGGAAAAGTGTATAAAGTTGTTCAATAACACAGCTTTCTTATTCGTACAGTCTGGTTTATCCCTAATCCCAAGGGTAGTGAGAGCGGTGTTGGAGTATCTAGCCACAAAAACAGACACTCGTATCAGAGCTCCGGCCGAGTGGGGATCGAGCTAGCCATATATTATTGAACCGATGTAATAAATCTTCCTTCCTCCGAACATGGCTAACCCTATCAGAGGGGACCCAACACATACACATGTCTCTGTACCTCATCTGCCTCCTGATGGCCGCACTGCTACTCCCGCCGCCGCCGCCGCCGCCGGCCTCCTCGTGCCGCTTGGACCTGCCCGACCGTGACTTGAACTTCTTCGGCTTGTCCTCGTCGCCGTCCTCGGAGTCGGCGAGCGCGTGGTAGCGCGCCGTGCCGTCATCTCCCTTACGACTGGAGTCGGCGCCGCGGCGTCCCGTCGAGGACGAAGAAGACGTCGTCGTCCGTTTGGAGGAGGAGGACTCCTGACCGGCCTTGGCCGCCTTGCTCGTCTTCTTCTGTCGGAGCATCTTGCTCAGCACCTCACTAATCTTCGATCACAGTTCTTACTCTTATTGTGATTGTTCATCTCCACACTGCACTGGAACTATACGGGGAAGAGTAGGCATGAAAATCTTGCAAACACGAGGGCTAAAATCTTTGTATAAACAGTCAATTGAGAACTGTAAGAGGAACGGATAGACGAATACTCTGAATTCAACCCCAAGGTATTTGCAATAGAAGACAAATTCTTGTTACTACTCCCTGATCTTTAGGACCAATTAAAAGCTCCTTAGGGACAATCAATTAAAGACTCATTGCTTTCAACCGCAGCCGCAGTTTAGAAAGTCATTTCCTCCCTCTTGCATATGTGCAGCTAGCACACGCAATTGCAATTGGTCAGTGGATCAACAGCAGACGACGACGAAGCTCATGTTCAAAGAACGCTTTTCCAAATGTTTATTGAATAGCAAATGAAGGAAAAGACGTTTCGAGTTATTTTTCACCACAACTCTTTCCAATAATCATGAATATTAAAGATCAAAATTCCTCATGGCTGTGATGCAAGATTTTCTTTCTTTTTCTTTCCGGACCACACTTCAGCTTCTGCTGCTGTCTTTCTTCTTCTTCTTGTTCTTCTCATCTAATCATTCTTGATTCGTTTAAGGCCCCTTTTCTTATTCTTATTCTTCTTGTTCACCAGGAGCCCACTCGCGAGGTCAATCCCTCAGCTCACGTCGTCGTCTGTCACCGTTGTCTAGCTGACAAGAATCACACGAATGCCTTTGAAGTGGAGAAGAAGATCATGTTTTGATTTTCCTGCCTGTATTATTTCGCTCTTCTGTGGGTTGACTCCTTTCTCTCTCTTGTCTTCGTCGCCGTCCTTTCTTCTCGCGATAGCTGAAGACTTCTTCTTCTTCCTCCTTGGTCTCTCCCTCCAAGTGTATGTGTGTGTGTCGACGCCAGATGGATCCTCTAACAATGCGTGTGTGTGTAGGAGCAGCAGCACGTGCGCGGCGCGTACGTGGGAACGAACAAGAAGAAGAAGAAGCAGGAATGGACGTGAGCTGATTCTTACACACGCACGCACCCACCAAGAGAGCTTTTCCCTCTCTCTCTCTTTCTCTCCCGACGTGCCCTTCACGACATACATAGAACAGAGAAGGAGGGATAGCATGTTCTATTTGCTCAGCAAGACTGCCTGCTGCCACTTCCTCCTCCTTTTCCCCTCTCTTCGATTCGATTGGTCGTTTGCCCCGTCACTAGCCGCTGGCCTTCTTCTTCTTCGCCTTCTCTCCCTTCGATCCTTCTCTTTCTTCCTCTTCTTCTTCACCTCCTCTCTCATTTTCTCTTCTTCCTCTTTTTCTTCTCACTATAGATGCCAGCTATAGCAGTAGCTGGCAGCAGCAGCGGCAGCAGCCTTCTTCTTCTTCCTCCCCAGTAACAGCCTTTGCCCGAACGAACGAAGATAGCATGCCGAGAAGAAGAATGAAAGGATGAGAAAGGCTTTTGCTAAGACCTCAGCGTCTTGCTGCTGCTGCTGCTACTTCTGATTCGTTGTCGCCGCCGTTGCCGCCGCCATATTCGCCCGCTGCTGTTGGTGAAAAAAACTTTGGCCTTGGAGACATATTGGCTCCTCTACCGCCGCCGGCAAGCCAACCCATACATACACACACCAAAATCAACTGGGTGGCTGTTTGAGAAAGGAAGAGGGAGAGAGAAAAAAGGGTCCCTTATACTCTTTTTTCTTCTTTCCTCTCCAAGGAGTTGGCGAAAGAGCCTTAAAGCTGGTGGTGGTGGCGGCGGCACCAACTGCGTTTGTTTTCTGCAAAAGCAGCTCCTTCCTTCTTCTTGTTCCCCCTTTAGGTGCCCCTTTCTTTCTTGACTCGAGAGAGTGCGAAGTGGGGACCGGCACGCTTCTTACTCTTCCTGCATGTTTCTTCCCCGACGAAGACTTAAACCTCAACCTTCATCCAACACTTTTTAACCTCCTCCTCCTCCTCCTCCCTCTTCTCCTCCTCTTCCTCCTCCTTGTTCCATCTCTCACCGTCCTCGTCGATCGTCTTCGGCGAAGAAGAAGAAAAAAGGATCAAGGCAAAGCAACTGTTCTCATGCCAACCAAACTATCTCTCGATAAAGAAAATAATGCTACACAGAAGCGAGTCCATTTATGCCAACCGGCTTACATTAATGCCAAAGAAGGAAGAGGGAGATTTCCCTTGGCTTCTGGCTCTAGAGGTGTACATTATACACCAAATAGTGCAGGCAGCATTATGATCTGTGTGCTATTTTGAGCCGTTAATGGTATACACCACAAGGTTGATTTTTCATTCGTGCCAAAAGCCGTTGCATTAGAAATGGTTTGTTTCAGAATATTACGTTTATTTTAAGCATTTTAATAAATCAATCATCAGACACCATCTCGATAATAAAGACCCAATAAATATCCTCCAGTTCGTGTTTGTCTTTCTGCTTTAGTTAACGTCTCCAAATACTTGGTCCTTAGGAAATTGGTTGCATTTTCGAATATGTGGCAGTCCATAGCTCGTCTTTGACTTTTGTCTCATTCAATGAGGTGAGGTAACACAGTGTATATATGCCAACATATATTTTCCCAGTTAGGTTATCAGCATGTAAAAATAGAAATTATATTAAGTCCTATTTTTTAATGGAAATCCTTCACTGCACTCATCAATAAATATATTTTACGGGAATATTTATTGCAATTAAGTACTAATGTATGGCCTGGTGCAATTAAAGGGCTAAAGAGGAATGCAGCCCTTTAGGTGTAATATGCTAAGGGCGATTTAGACCTCTTGATTTTATCCTGTGTTTTATTTATCTAAGATTATATCATATTTTAGTCTAGTACTAATGTATCATGACCTGGGACTGTTGTATCGCTGTACCAATTACTCCTAGGCCCCAAGTTTTAATACTCTTCATTAACGGCAGTGAAAGAGATCCAACTCTTTTTTTTTCTTGTTCTTCCAGTCCTATTGTGTAATGTCAGTCGTTAATCTTCCAATCCATCCGAGCAGGTCAAAATGAGCTTTCTTAAAGCTTCTTCCGACTCCCCCAAAGCAGATAGAAATCTTCTTAGCAGTCGTCGTCGTGGCAAAGAAGAGAAACTTCATTCAGGCAACGACGTTGGCTTCAGTAAAAAGGTGGTTTGTTGTTATGAGTGGCGGATGAGGCGCCATCTGGAGGAATTGTCAAATGTGTGGGTGTCAGATCAGCCTCAGGCCTTTATTTCAACATGATAACATAATTGGGTCTTTATTTAGGTGTCAAAATACAGTACTTCATTTGCTTTTAGAAAACAAAAGAGTGATTAGATCTTTCGTTTTATATATTAACCAGTAGGTGGCGCCACAGGGAGCTTTAAATTAGAAATCAGCTGCTCGCTTCCTTGCGCAGCTTTGAGCATTCGCCGAGTAGTAAACATTCTGTCAAAAGAAGCTGAGGAGCCGGAATAGGAGAGCTGCAAAAACACCATTCAATCAGGTAAGATGGGTAAAATGCCATTAATATCAACGACCCAGTCCAGCCTGTTTCCAATGATGACTAGAGCTTCGTTAAGAGTAATATCAAGCAAGGTGGATTTCCTCGTATCAGGCCTTGAATTTAGTACATTAGAAGCACACCTGTTAATATGTTAGTGACTCTTAGAAAAGACTTCTAATACGCTCGATCGGTTCTATATTACGTATAGTTGTTGGTACGAGTATTTGGTACTACAATGTACCACCTCAGCACTCAGCTACCTGTTAACATGTTGTTAATCGATATTGCGTGCCTCGAGTCAGTTGTTCGTTCAATGCTCATGTGAGTTGTTGTTGGGCCAACAACATGCATGACGGCGGTAAACGTGGAGCAGCATAAAGTCGGGGTTATTATAGTCTGAAAACAATGGAAACATTTCGGGAGTGGATGCCTGATTGTGCATGAATCAGCAGAGTAGACTTGGTAAAAGCATTGTGAAGGCTATAATTACTCCCCAAGATCGTTTTACCTTAATTTCAAAGTCTTACTCAGCTGTTTTCTACATGTGATTTCAAAAGTGTACGGACAACTTAGGCAGATTTTATAGTAAGGAACGACTAAAGAAGGATTTAAATGTCGGTTAGCAACTAGCATGTAGTATGCAGTCATCGTAAAAAATGTATGATACATTATCGAATTAGAACATAATCAGAAGATTACGAAATCTCACATTACTTGATCTTGAAAAATCACAATTTACCAATTCCTTACAATCTCTTCTCTTCTGCCAGCTAGAAGTCTAAAACATTTATTTTAAAGGCCGCAAATTGGCCTAACCACATGTTCATCTACCATCATATTTGAAAATCAAGTGGCCTCTTCTTCACACTGCAAGTACACTTGTTACAGCTTTTTATTGCAAGATCCCTACTTGATATTATTCCGGCAACGACATCAACGTTGAAGCCGACAAATGTGTCGTCATCAAATGTGCAGCAGCCTTGTCCGAGCGATAACCCTTTTCATTTGAAGCCTTTCGTTTGACCTGTCCACTCTTTGATCATGTCTTATGAGTGTGTGTCCGCCTCGTCGTATGACAGTGCATCCACTTTCAGGAACATGGACGGGGACAAGAACGCAGCCGCCGCTAAGCCAGGGAGGAAAGTCGCGCTCATCACCGGCATTACCGGGCAGGATGGCAGCTACCTGGCAGAGTTCCTTCTCGAGAAGGGATACGAGGTGAAGATTATAGTTGAATGAGTTGTCCGCAGAATGACTCTCATTATTCGCTTCAGGTTCACGGCATCATCCGTCGCAGCTCCTCGTTTAACACGGGTCGAATCCAGCACTTGTACGAGGACAGCAAGACGCATCGCGAGGGCAAGATGATGCTCCACTACGGGGACCTCATCGACGGAACGTGTCTAGTCAAGATTATCAGCTCGACAAAGCCGACAGAGATCTACAACCTGGTAAGGAGCTGGCCGAAGTCAATTTATTACACTGACATTACACGTTCGCGTCCTCCCTTAAGGGAGCTCAATCCCATGTGAAAGTGAGCTTCGAGCTGGCCGAGTACACCGCCGAGGTCGTTGGCGTTGGAACTCTCCGCCTTCTCGACGCCATCAAAACGTGCGGCATGGAGAAGTCGGTCAAGTTCTACCAGGCGAGCACCTCGGAGTTGTACGGGAAGGTGCAGGAGGTGCCGCAGAAGGAGACCACGCCGTTCTACCCTCGCTCTCCGTACGGCGTGGCCAAGCTATTCGCGTACTGGTCCGTCATCAACTTCCGCGAGGCGTACGGCATGTTCGCTTGCAACGGGATCCTCTTCAACCACGAGAGCCCGCGTCGCGGAGAGACGTTCGTCACCAGGAAGGTCACCAGGTCGGTCGCCAAGATCTCGCTCGGACAGCTCGACTACTTTGAACTCGGAAACCTCGACTCGCAGTGAGTATTAACGGAGATTGAAGTGCCTTTATATCCAACTGACGTGACGTTTTACTTTTTAGGCGTGATTGGGGCCACGCCAAGGATTACGTGGAGTGCATGTGGAAGATGCTCCAGCTGGACGCCCCCGAGGACTTTGTCGTCTCCACCGGCGAGATGCACAGCGTGCGCGAGTTCGTCGAGGCCGCCTTCAAGTACATCGGGCAGGAGATCGCCTGGGAGGGCTCAGGAGACTCGGAGATCGGCCGCGAGAAGGCGACGGGCAAGGTGCGCATTAAGGTGAACCCCAAGTATTACCGTCCCACCGAAGTTGAGCAGCTCCTGGGTGACTCTACCAAGGCCAAGGAGTTGCTTGGCTGGGTTCCTCAGGTGAACTTTGACATGCTCGTGAAGGACATGATGGACTCGGACATTGAGCTGATGAAGAAGAACCCGTCCGCGTAGAACAGTGGAAGAGTTTTAAGAAAAAGAAGTGCCTTGGAGGTCAAAGGGGTTGTGGAGCATCATCATCATCATTCCGCATTTCAACGAGAGAGTATTTTAAAAAGTGAAACAAGTTAGATCGTTTAGAGAGAGAGCAGTTTAATAATATGTTTTTCAAAAGAAGAAAAAAGGAGATTTATATTATTTATAAATGATGTATTGTTTTAAGTTAAAATTTTAGCCATTTCGTGAATTCTAAATACATTGCTCGGAAAAAAGAATGAGACTATTTATTACACACGGATCGGTTTGTTACTCTAGCAATGTTATTTCTTTATTTTGTAAATTATATTAGCATTATTAGATCCAGGAGAGTCCATAATAAAAAGTCTTTGGAGATTCAATAACACATTTAAAATTATTCTAACAATTTTTATATCTGAAACCTATGACGATCTATAACAATTGTGCCTTCTTCTTCAAGATAAATAACTATAGGTGAAGCCGTGCATGCATCTTTCCATCTCTTCATCTCTTCATCTCCTCGGGCTGAGCTTCTGGGCGCGCCAGGCTGGCTGAGTCGGCGAGGAGATGAAGAGATGAAGAGATGAAGAGATGGAAAAGATGATGCACGGCTTCACCTTATAATTAACTCCGTCGCCCTCTTCTGGTTGGAACTTTGTTCTCTGGGCAACTCTTACTACGTATCTTGTGTCCATATAGACGAATAAAATCTTTTTAAAGCTCGTTTCTGAGGAAAGAAGGAAGAAATATAGAACGGAAAGTGTTAACGGATAACTTCACTCAATGTGAGTTCGGTCCTCTTCTGCCTCTTTAATATTTAATTTAACTTCTTCTTGTACTATGTTTGCTTCATCTAGGCTGCGTGTCCTATCATTCGCATTATTATTAATATTATCCTATATACTGTATGTCTACAGCTCCTTGAAGAATCCGTCGCCCTTCCTGCTCTCCGCCAGCGTGATGGTGAAGTCGTTGACGGTGACGTCCGTGAGGCTGATGTCCTGCGCCAGCGACGACCGCCAGTAGTCGGGCGGGAACCACTCGCGCAGCTCGATGATCTCCTCGGTCTCGTACTCAGAGTCGGACTCGATGATGGTGGAGCTGAGCACGAGGTCGCGGGAGGTGGCCGGCGAGCCGATGGAGCAGGACGACGACGATGGGGTGGACATGGGCTCGCCCAGGGGAGGGGGAGACGACGGAGAGGAGGCTCGAGGCCGCTTCGAGGACTGTGCTGGAGAAGACGGCTCCGACCGGAGAGAGTGCTTGAAGTTCTCATAGTCCTCGTCGTCGTCTTCCTCCTCTTCCTCCTCCTCCTCTTCTTCTTCGTCCTCCCCTCCTCCCAGCAGATGGGTCTCGAACGGGTTCTTGGCGTTGTTGTTCTTCTTGATGGTGATGCCAATCTTCCTCTTGGCGGTGGAAGAGGTCGATGAAGCTGGGGAAAAAAATCGATGTTAACCTCAAGGTAACTCTGATATTACTATTCTTACCCGTGGAAAGTGCCGGCGATATAGGACTAGTTGTAATGCTGCTGCTTCCGCTGCTGTGATGCTTCTTCCGCTGATTGTTCTTCACACGGTCGTAGAGATCGACAGCGACATGCGGATTGCGGTACGAGATCTCGGACTCGCTGTCGCTATCGCCGTCCGCCTGAGGAGAAGGGGCAGTCTTTTTGCTACTGGCAGTGCTGCTGCTGGAAGAGGATCCCAAAGGACTCGTCTTGGGTCGCTGGCGAGAGCCCTTCGGAGACTCCTTGGGCTCTTGGTAACGTTCAGGGGCTTTTGGCGTTCTCCCACTGAGTGTCTGTGACATGTACGGCGCAGGAGACGCGGCCTTTTTCTTCTTCGGTGGCGGTTCTCGGCCTCCATCCTCGTCCTCGTCGTCGCTGCTGTCCGGCGCGCGTTTAGAACTCGCCGACTTTCTATCCTGCTGCCATTTCGGTTTGCGGCCCCGCTTGTTGTTGAGATTTGCGTCCATGACGCACTTCCTCTCGAATGCGTAGATGAGCCTCGGGTCTAGGATGTTGATCTCCGGCTCCCACGTGTTGTCCTTGTGACTCCATCCCTGCCACTTGACGAGGTACTCGGTGCGGCCCTTGCGCTGCCGCTTGCGCGTGATCGCCTCAGCCTGGTAAACCTCCTCGTCCATGCTGAAAGGAGAAGAAGATATCGTCGTCGTCAGCAGGGCTAATCATTGGCGTTGGCGTGAGTTCAAATTCAATCCTCACGGGAACAATAATATAATTAGAATGAATAAATGCAGTGCAAACGGGGGAGTGCACCTAACGAGAATAAATCATTTGAGCTTGCTATTAATACAGTAGTTTAGGTTGGGAACGGTTTCCTATATTTGCTTCTTCCAGAGGATTTGGCAAGTTTCGAAAAACAAGGACCGTAACATGAAAGCGTTGAGCAAAACAAAACGTCGAAGTAAAAAGAGGAAAGTATACTGGCAATTAGGGAAGCCTTGAAGCGGTGATTTGGAAAAATGTTGCTGCATGGTATAAATATATGTCGCGCCTTTGAATCTCTGATTGAGTAAAAAGCCTAATCCATTGATGAGCTTTCAGCCGCAAGATGGGAAAGCAAATTAAAAAACTCTGACTAAGCTTTTCTTTGCATGCAAAAGTGTTCTTCTTCATTCCTAGCTCGATTGCGTATATATATTTATAACAAGGTTCTCAACAACCTTGCAAAGTTTCCGCTTGTCGTACTTAGATACCTTTTTTCCAACGTTTAAAGGCTCAAAAAGTGAGCCGAGGGGCGGTTGTGGATTATACTGGCAATTGAGAAAGGCTCTAAAAAGAGAGGAGGAGGAGGGACTGTTGCGTATGCGAGTAATATCCTCGTACAGGGTGGGTCATAAAAGTGAGCCTTTTTGCACGAACGCACTTGCAACAGTCCTCCGTCACAATAAAGCCGCCATGTTCCCCCTTCCCCGTGGTAGTAGTGTTGACGATCGTCAGACAGCCTTCGCCCTTCTTCTTCTTTTTTCCATGGGGAGCCTTCGTTCTTTCTTTCTTCACTTGAGAAATGTTGGCGTCGGCTTCCAATGAAGAAGAAAATAAGCTCAGTCAAACGAAGACGATGAAACCGCTTAGGCGTCAATTAAAGGATCCTAAAGTGAAAGTGCAACAGATATTGGAAAAATGATATAAAAGAGTTGTGAAAGTTCAACAAACAGAAAGGAGCTTTGATCAATTAAACAAGTTTTTGTTTTGTACTATTAACAAACTTCACCAAAGTTCAAGTGCAGGTTCATTTCTCATCATACAACATACCGCACCCAATGTGACTGAGTTATGTAGTTAATGTGAGTCATTAATAGTGAGCCTTGCCCAAAACAGGGTGTCGACCGAGTTTGAAATCAGAATGAGACATTCATATATCATCCGTTCTCCGAAGTCTCGATCACTGGTGATTTAGTGTCGCGCCAGCACAGAACCACAAGTCGTCACAAATTGCCTCGGTTGAAGTCATGGTCGACGCTTTTGCCACCGCGGTACTAAACTTCTCGACGGCATCAAAGCAAACACACCAAGGGCAGCAGGAAGAGTCTGAGGAACAACAAGATGAAACAGACGAGTTTGTGTCGTCGGTCCAAGTGGGCCCTGGCGATGAGGAAAGGAAGCAGCGAGATGCCAAGAAGCGGTGGAAGATATTCTGCATTGTCCGGACTGCGGACGTTCAGTCGGATGAGACCGCCAGGCAGGAGAAAATTCAGGTATGCAGTCATGCAGGGTATAAGATATACTCTGAACTCTGATATTTAGGGCCGTGTGGATGAATGGCTCAGCACCTTTATGGCCAAAATGCGGCAGAATGAGAACAATGTTGATGCGGAAAACGGCAGTAATGGTAGCTCCACTGACGAGAGCGTCTCAACGCCGTCCGTGTTGAAGAGTCTCGCCCTGGAGGAGAACGTTCGCGCCAGCCGCAGTCAGGAGAGCCGCCGGCTGGAGGTTGAGCAGCTGCAGCGGATCCGGCGGCGCGTGGAGGAGGAGCGGATCAAGGAGAGGAACAGGGTGCTCCAGGGGGAGGTCAATTGGAATAAAGGACATCTCAACGATCCGGGTAGGGAGAGTATTTGTATATGTGTACCTTGCTGAATTAATGCTTTAGTTTCAGTTCTTCGAGTACACTATGATCTGCTCCAAGTCCGGAAACGGGTCGAGCGGAGCGTGTCCCCAAAGCGAGGAGACCGCAGAGGACGCTGCTCTCCGAGACCATCAGTACGGATCAAATGGTCGAAGGCTGTGAGGGGGCTCGACCTGAGAAAGGGAGAAGAGCAAAAACCCACGGAGCACAACAATAAAGACGACGACGACGTGATCACTCAGCTCATGGGCCAAGGACTGGATAACGGTGAAGGAGAAGGCGCCGATGGAACAGAAGCTGATCTAAATGTTCTTGCTGAGATCAATCCTATCTTCAAGGCATTTGACGAGGCCAACGGAGTCGACGATCTGTTTAGAATAGCTGAGATATGGCTCAATGCAGATGAGGATCTAGAGGACCAACTTGAGGCGGGGGAGGAAGGAAGCTGATGACACGTCTAATGTGCAAGTCTAGCATTTATGACCAAAGACTTGCATTATAATGCCCAGAGGGCTTACTCTACAACAGCCCGATTCATTCTTGAAGAACAGACCTGTCAGAGGTTGTTTTGGTTGAATATTGTTGTTCACACCGTTACCTTTTGAATGAAACAAATACAACTTGGTACGTGTGCCTACATTACCTTTGCGCAACATTCACTGCTGATTCTCACCTTCTCAATGTGTATAACTATTCGTTTCCATTAATCTATCCACTGGTGATCATATTCATGCCCACCTGACCCCTTAAAGACTCACTCTTAACACCATATGTTATTGTTTTAACTCTGGACACAAGCATCACCCAGTCTTTTTCCTCTTGGCAAATCTTGAAACAGTTGACTGTGGTGGCACTGGTTGGGCTATTCTTCTTCCTTTCTTCCTCCTCTTCCTGTCTTTCTCATTCCTCCCAGTCTTCTTCTTCCTCCTTCCTCTCTCGTCGTTTTCACTCTTTCATTGACTGCGACGGCGCAACACGCCTCCACGCACCCACTCACACGTATGGAGAGGAAGAAGCCACACATTCGAGACAGTCACACAGGACGTGCTACATCGTACATACATGCATGAGACCGAGCGAGCGAGCGAGCGAGCGAGCGAGCGAGCGAGTAAGCGCTACTAGCTAGCTGCCTGCCTTGATCTTCTTCTTCATCATAGCTTAGGAGTACAAAGCCTGCCAGGTTCGCAATGTTTCTAGTTGTTGATGTTGGCCTAGCTAGAGAAAGGAGGAGGAGGAGGCGGCGAGCGCGCACTTGGCAGGCAGAGAGAGGCAGCAGCAGCAGCAGCATTACGTGTATGTGTCTTTGCAAAATAGACCCTGCTGGCGTTTTCTGACTCTGCGGCTGCTTTAGGCAACAAAAGTGTGCTTGCAATGCTCTGTATTCGTTCATCAAACGCTATTGAGCGAAAGGGAGATGATCAACACAGAGAATAAAAGAAGTTTGATTGTATCATATGCAGGAGAACTGGTTTCGGAAAAGGTGCTCGTCGTCCGTTCATCATAACCTTTGATATTAATAAAAAAAGTTTTCCAGCCACCAGACGAGCGGAAAGAGTTGGCGAAATGTAATGACAACTTTTTGGCCGTTACAAACAAGATTTTTATATGACCAGTCGACCCATCGCATCATGGTTCCTATGGCAAAAGTTTAACGAACGAATCCTTGTTGAATTTTTAATATTTAATAACGCATAAATTATGGACGTACGTATTTTACGTCAATATTTACGAATTTATCGCTTAAAAAGTAGATAAAAGAGGCCGAGGTTTATTTTAATCTGATTAATGTCCTCCACTGTATTGGTCGTATAAAGGTGTGTCTAATTTATTTTGTTCTTATTGTGTTTTGTCAGTTTGCTTTACGATACATTTAATACGGCAGAAGATGGATTAAAACTTGTCCTGTTCTGTAAGTATGTTATATCTTTTTAAAGCACTGTTTTCAAGATGATCATGTTACAAGTGCTTGCCTGATCAGTTTCAGAACTCAACAAAACTAAGCAAAGTAATAAAAGATATATCTCGATTCTCGAGATTATTTTGCTGTGTGGGGATATTACTCCATATTTTGTCGCACGTGGATTGAATATAAATAATATATATGCCCAAACATTTGGGTTAACTTTTTGACGAGATTTTTTTTGAATGGTGCATATTCCTTTGGTGAAATTAAGTTACTTCTACTAGACATACTGAGAAGGAGATATACACGTATGTATATTTAATTATTTATGCTACAGCCATGATTAATTACATTTCATAGTAAATATTTCATGAAAATTTGCATTAAAAATTGCTTTCCTTTGAGACATAATGTTATTAGCTTTTCACGTTATTGTCAATATGCGCAAGAAATTATGAAAATTATAATTACGCTTTCATAAGGTAGTGATTGAAGTTTCCAGAGTATAAAATATAAAAATAAAACGAGGCCTCAGAGGGAAAGAAACGTTCCTGAGTTTCCTCAGAAAATGACATAATGATGATGATGCCACATGCACAGGTATTTAAAACTTTAACAATTGGCCATTAACATAATTTTTAAGTTTAGCCCGTGGCAAGATATTTAGAGCTATTAATAATTTAAAATATTTAATATATACTATTATACTTTTGTTTAGACTGGGGGTAAAGAATTATGTAGAAGAACTTCTCGCGTACCGACGAGAATAACCTGGTCAGGTGTGATGTGGTGTGGAGCCGGGTGCCAGGGATGGGGGCTTGGTCTGGGCAGAGTTGAGGCCTTGGAGGCGGTCGTGCTTTTTGGATGAACCCGAAAGGGTACTGTCGGGAGAAGAGTAATGGGGCTGTGATGAGAATATGTAACCATTCGTAACCTGTAACTTGGAAAAAGTATATTTTTTTCCAAGTCTGTAACCTTAGATGCCATGCCTGTAACCTATCAGTGGGAACGCATGCCGCATTACTACTCTTAGAGGGGCAGCCCAACGACTCCTTCATCCCTGAGTTGATGAAGTTGTCGCTGGGCAGGCTATGTGAAATCGTGAAGCCTCTTTACTGAGCACCCGTTATCCTCTCTTTAACTCTCTTTGAACAGTACTAAAAAGGAGCAAGCGAGGTCAGAACGTGCCTTCAAAATCAATACGACGAAAATTCAGCTTTGCATGCACCCTTCTTGTAACATCAACGTAAATTATACGTCCATGCCTTGTAATACCTTGTAATAAACTAATAATGTACTGTTGATTTTGGCTATACAATTAGACATCGCTTGGTTGTAAAAATTGGCTTCAGCTTTGCTTGCCTGGCTACCTCCTTGTGCCTGGCTTGGTTGGTCGTTTCCCCTCGAGAAGTAATGCGGCATGCGTTCCCACCATCGAAACCTCCTTGGTTCCCACTCATAGCCTGTAACCAAACCATCCTGAACAATAAAAGTGATTACCAAAGTAAAAAAGGTATATAGAGTAAATCAATGACCCCTGTATTAATTAATACAGGGCCTAGGGGTCATTGAGTAAATCCACGGCCTATATAAACACGTTTACATAGACCGTGACACAGAGGTTTGGCAGGGGGAAGTAGGATCCGACCAAACATTTTGAACTGACATCAGATATGGCCAGTAGGATGTCCAACTAGCATGGAATCAAGTTTTATTAACCAATTTTGATATAAGAAACACCCTCAAAATGTTTAGAGAAGTGGGCCTTTTACAAAATTGGCTATTTTTGGGTCCTTCAGGTCTCTTTGGCAATTCCTTTCAAATATAACCTAAAACTGATACTTTCTTGATGAAAACTTAGTAGAACATGTAAAAAGACCTATATTTTGATATAGCATGCCCAAAAGAGAATTTTCTTTGGAGTAAGCTATATAGCTTTGTTACTGAAGTCAAACATAGCTAATGTTGAAAAATGCTCTATGTAAATGGCACCGTAACTAATTTTGCAGCTTAGTGCCAGTCCTTAGACCCATTTTTTCGTGTTTTTCAGCTCATTTTACAGTAGAA